>WSXT02184512.1:0-20682 GCA_011762715.2 Neuroterus valhalla | reverse complement strand
TGGAGATTTTTGTATGTGAAGCAACGGAGGTCATGTAAACCCTTAGGGGACACATTATGAATAAAGAAGAAGAACAAGTAGATTTTTAACTAACATTGTGAAATTTCCAATTGGAATAAGTTAAATTCTCAGTTGAAAACAATTTCTTATAACAAAAAAAAAACTAACTTTCAAACAAATTATTAGATTTTTACACAAAATGATGAAGAATAAAATAAAATTGTAAATTTTCAACTGAAGTAGTTGAATTTCAAACCAGAAAGATGAATGTTTATCTGCGATGATGAACATTTAACTAGAATACAGTTCAATTTTTGACAAAAAATTAATTTTCAGCCAAAAAATTTTTTCTAAGAAAAAAGACAACTTTTTAACAAAATAGTCAAATTTCAAAGTAAAAAAATAATTATTTTCAACCGAGAATGGAACAGTAACATTTTTGTTTTGATAAAACAATTTTCAACGAAGCATCGGTCTTTTATACTAAAAAAGAATCTTTAACTGAAGGAGTTGAGTTTCAAACAGATTAATAACTTTAACTGAAAAAGATTATTAAACGAAAAATTTGATTACTCATATTATGGATTGAGAAAAAATAAATGTTTGAACTAAAAAATAGATTTTTAAAGGAAACTTTGGAATTTTCAATTGGGATAAGTTAAATTTTCAGTTAAAAAAAATTACTTATAACAAAAAAAAAACTAACTTTGAACAAAAAAAACTATCTCTCAACAAACAAAAAAAAACTGTCAAACAAATTATTACATTTATACCCAAAATGATGAAGAATCAACCAAAAAATACAATTTTTCAACAGAATGGTTGAAATTCGAACCATAAAAATAAAAATATTATATATTTTTCATATTTAGTGTCACAATTCAAATATTTTTAATATTCATATTTCTTTTTCGGAATACCACTTCTACTCCAAAGACTGCTTGAAGTACTCTCTTTATTTGAAGTTAAGAAGAGGAAACTTGAAAATTGTAACAAATTGCCGATTGGAGGAATGATTTTTAAAAATTCTTCTCTATAAATATTTTCTGAAATTCCTTGTCCCAAGTGAGATAAATGAGGAAAGGCAAATGAAACGTGATAAATACATTTTTTTGAAAAAATGAAGGTAATAATTCTTTCTGCATTTTTGGGCTATCATCGATTCAATTATCAAATTGGAGTCAGCTAAAAAAATCTCACAGAGCAACAAATTTGCAAAACGTTTTCCTTATAATGGAAAAAAAATTCTTTCTCTCATGGAGTATAGATGTATTTAAATATTTTGAGAATCAGAGTGAAGGAACGTTACATCCTTCAATTCAAATGATAAAATATTTTTTTGATTCATAATAAGAAAGCGGTCATTTCTCGTTTTTTTGTTTGTTTTTTTTATTCTTTGGTAGAATTTGGAATTGTCTAGGTTGAGTCAAGTATATATCCGGTTTTTAAATAAAATTCCCGGTCATTTCCCGGTTTTTCCTCGATCAATAAAATTCCCGGTCAAGTCGACACCCTGATAATGTTTTATTATTGTGAAAGTGATTCAAAAAGCTCCTAATTTCAAAATACAAAAATGTATATCTTGGCGAAGATCTATGCTCTATATTATACTTTTATGAAGTCTTTCTTCTAATCACTGAATAAAAATTGGGTGTAGGCCTTCTTCGTTTTTTCTGTTCATTTAGATCACCAACATGTTACGACTCGGATTAGAGTACTTTTTAAGGCGTATTTCTATATTATGCGAAAAAATAATAATAATTTAATCGCAGAGCATATTATTATTTGTGAAGAAAGGTTACCAAAATTTAACATGTCAATAAAAGTTGATTATAGGAATTGGAGCATAATTTGGAAACACTATAAGCCTAAATAATTTAAATAGATTTTTGTCTCGTAAAACATTTCGGTCCTAAAATATCAAAGGAACTTTATTATTCGAACGAACCATTAACGTTTACTTCAAATCATTGAAAATATCTATGTGAATTATAAAACATTCTTGGGTTAAATGCACATAGCACAAGCTTTAAAATATTCACTTGCAAACAAAAATAATAATAATAAAATTTTTCCAAGATGTTTACCAAGATAAAAAATAGCAAAGATCTTAATGTTCATTTTTCTCGTTCATTTCATTGATCACAGCAAACTATTAAATGCGAATGAGTTGTTGATCCTAATGGGTAATTCTCGTTATAATAATAGCTTCTTATAGGAAATGTTGTTCCGAAAATCAAGTTCATATTTGAAATTCCTGGAAAACTAAGATGAAAATACAATTACCAACTTTGGACAACACCCTCAGTGAGGGCTCTTTTGAAATTAAAAAAGAAAAAAAAAATGAAAAAGAGGAAAGAAAAAGGAGGTGGCAACCTTCAAAGCCATTTCCTTTCTTTTTGTATCTTTTTTCCTTTGGTCTTTTTTTATTCTTATCAGTTTTAAAACACAATACAATAACATCTGAAATATCTATCAACGTTTTGATGTCAACCAAGAAAAATCAGTTGTTTTTATTAGAATCGTTTGTCAACAGTTTTTACATTTGGTGGTAAATTTGAAAAACACAGAATTTTCAAAATTGGAGTGATGCACACCACTTGTTCTATATTTTTGTCAGAAGACGAATCGTCAGTTTGTCATGTGGTGGTAATTTTCAACATTGGTTGGTCGAAATTGCAAGTGCCATGGGATTTTGAGAGAAATAAAGAAACAGTGCCCCAGATTTTACAAATATTTGGAAAATTATCTGGTATTGGATAAAAAATTGATCAAAAATAGTCCAAGAATTCAGCTACAATTCAGTAAAATGATAAAATGTATCAAAATATGAAGGAATGAGATTCATATAAAAATAAGTATTAAACGTAAAGTTATTATTCAAGATCCATTAGTCCTACAAGATTGAAAAATTATTCAATAACAAGAAAGTCCCAAAATAACCCAAAAATGAACTAGACTTTACAGCGGAAAAAACTCATGTATTTTGAATTATGAATAAGAACAAAAAACTAATGTCCAATAAATATAAACAAAAATTGTCAAATCCCTTCCACTCTCCAAAAGCAGAATAAAAATATCTTTGGAATAAACCTAAACAATTGTCGAGAAAGCAGCAGAAATGGTGCCAATTTCATGTGGAGAAATTTCGCCTCATTTGTACGAAATTCTTGAAACTAACCCTTAATATATGAGACATAAAGTCTGGGATTCTCTAAGTGCAAGGAATTTGTAAAAAATAGTATTTTTAGCAACAGAAGGATTTTGCCAGTTATGGCCTGATGCCCTTTTCTAGCATGCCAGGATGAACGATTATGAGCAAAGAGGGGAAAAGGGAAAGAAGGGGATATCATCGAAGCGACCATGCAGATGACTGAAATCGGAGTTGTTCCTGACGATTTTCTAAAGCCGAGGAATTTTTTTTGATGAAAATCTGACTGATAATATAGTTTTCTCACAGGAGGAGAATGATTATATCATTTACCTCGATATCTTCGGCGTTAATCGTAGCCATGTCTCTCACAAATATTTTCCCTTTCAACGTTTCCCTCATCGAATTGACGCAAAACTAAACAGCTACTCCTGGTGTCAGGAAGGAGAACCAGGATCGAAAATCACAATGCATTGTGGGATTTGACATCTTGAATCGCGAAATTTGAATAGAGATAATATGCGATGATTGTTTATGCTTTTTCAAAATTCAGTAAGATACAAATTCAGTGAATTCCCATTTTTTGGAGAAGAAAACCTAAAAGACAGTGACTTACCTAAGAGGGAGGGTTAAGTTGCTCCAGGTGTAATGATTTGGAGGCGACAAAACGATCGTCGCTGTTCTTCAAGATAGAGAAATGATACACAAAAATTTTTCTTTGCGTACAATATTGATTTATTACAAAGAATGGAGTTTCCCATTCATAGAAAAAAACGTGTATCTTTGGTGTAGGCAAAGATCTTTTGTCTGGGGGCGAACCATTCTTCGCTACAGGCACTCATTGTTCTAGCTACGCCACTGCTGAGAGACTCGAAAATCAAATTCAAAAGATCAAGATATGCTGTTGAATTTCAAAATAAAGAAAAAACAATTTTTAAATGCAGAAGTGATATATTACCTCAGCAAGGGCGGGAAAATATTGTAATTTTTCGGTGTTTTTTCTCAAGATTTTAAGAAAAATTAAATATTTTTGAAAAATTAAAATTTTGTTTTTAAAATCACATTTTGGTTGTTCAAAAAATATTTTGGAACCCATATTCAGTTGCGCTTCATTCAAATAGTTACAAACTGATTATTTTTTACAGTAAATATCAGTATGTGTTGGAAACTTGACTTGAATTTTCAAAATAAGATGATATGGATACAAACATTTCACAAAAGTAAGATATTTATTCAAAACATTCTATACATTGTTCAAAAATGATTTTGAATATTGATTTCTATTTTGTCATAAATTCTCGCATCGCTGTTACAAAAATATCTTAGACTGTAACTACTGAAATTTAAAGGTATTTCGTATTTACTGGTATTTACTTCCCTACTTTACCCGTGTAACCCTTAGAGGAGTGAATCCCTCTACGCCTCTAATAGTGGTCGAAGATTTCTTGAAATTTATTCTACCCCAGGTCAAATCTTTGCCCAGGACCCCAGGTCCCTGGGTTCCTGATTCCGGCGGCCATCTTTGTTTTGGAGTTTGCTTTTGTCTGTTCTTGTTGTCGTGTTCGTCTGTATAAACAATGTTAGGAAATATTGACCTTTAGTGACTGGAAAAAAGGAATATTAGCGAATAACGAGTAACGATTAATTCGAGAGCATGAAGCGTACCGTAAGTATTCATTTTTTCCTCTCCAAATGTCATTTAGTTTTCCCGAAATGCTTGGCGTCGTTGATATTTGTGATTTTGAGGTTAGCTTTTTTCGAAAGCAAAAGTTTCGTCTGAAAATAGAAAAAGTGGGACAAAATTATTCCCACTAGTATCAATCATCATTTTGAAAGGAATAGGAAGCATGAAACGATATTTCATGTTTTTGAGGTTGACATTCTTCATAGCAAAAAAGAGTCAATTTCGTAAAATTCGATTCTTCCGTGTTTTTATCGGACAAAATGAAACTAGGGTTAGACTTTCATTTTTCGTCTGTGTGAGAACTTGGTGTATATCAGAAACTTGCAGTTGGTAATTTGAAGAAAAGTAAGGGCACGTAAAAATGAAAATTATGTATTTGCTTGCTTTTATAATTAAGGAGTAAGGGAACAAAACATGATGAAGTTGGAAATAGGAAATCATATGATAGCTTTTAAAATTACACAAAATTGTTAGCGTTTTAGTTACCCGTTTGCCTGAACGAGGACCTTAGAAATCAGATTAAAGGAAGTTATTTACTAATTGGTTATTTATTCAATATTCATCAAGTGATAATTTATATAAGCTTCTCCTAATAATGACAGAGGGTTCAATTATGTTGATATTAACTCATTTTCAATTCAAGTCTAATTTGTATTTGAATATTTCAGAATACGGAAGAGCATGGGGACACGAAAAGATCCTACATAATGAAACCGGATGGCATGACTTATGGCTACGACACCTACGTCAGTTATGCCTCGACAACTTCCACTCCTACTACAATAAATCAACCTCTTCCAGGGCAGCCACCCCTTCCTCCAATGCCTCCACCTTCTGCATCAGTTCCACCACCTCCTCATGTTTTCGTTCCTCCTCAGGTGACTCCAATTCAAACCTGGCCTCATGCTCCTCCCCATTGGCAATGGTTAACTCCACAAGCCCCTACCATACCTTCCCAAACTGCCACCAACTTCCAAAGAGATTTATCCCTTCGAGGCAATTTCGTACGAAGAGAAAGATTCAACAACAACAGGAATAATATTTACAACCAAAGAAATAATTTCCACAGAAATAAGAACAACAGAAGGACTCCGCAGGGCCAATTCGATCAAAATTATTTCGGATCTGCTCTTCAAGGTAATATCGCTTTGGATTGGCAGAGGAACAATTTTACAGCTACGGGGAGCGACGGAATAATGGGACATATACCGGTTAACATTTCTAATCAGATGAATCACTTGAATTCGACAATGGCTAATCGCAGGACAGATGATGATCCTGATATCAAAGTTATTTCGGTTCGTATTTTTAAAGTTTTCTATATAAACTGTTCCATTTCTATACTTAAGCGAGATAAAATTTCCAAATGCCAGATCTGAAACCTTGTGCAGTCCTAGGTCAAGTATATGAAAACGAGTTCCATATATTTTATTTTGTAATTTTAAGAAGATAATGCCAAAGCGGCACGTGTCAGCAGAATTGAAATGTTAATCAGGAGGAGCTACAGATACTTCTTTTATTTCAAATTTGGATTTAGGTTTCGGAGCTCAGAAAGTTTGACTTAAAATTATCTAGTTTGCGATACCTGATCGTATAACTGTTCTTCTTCGAATGCATTGAATGTCGATTGAAAAATTATTCCATTTTAAAATCTTACAGTTTAAAATGTGGCTTGGACAATTTGAAATTGAGAGTGTTCGAAATTAAACAGCGTTGCGTTCAAAACATTCCAGATCAATTAATTCAAGATTTAAATCTTTTTCAACTTTAGAACGTTGAAAATCAATTAGCTAATGATTTAAAATTTATATATTGTAAAATATGTTCAAAATTGAAGGAATTTAAATGGGAAAATTCAAAATTGTGTAGTTAAAATTCCCAAATCTTTATAATTTAAATGATTCAATTTTGAATAATTCCATTTAAAATTATTCAATTTTCATTTGGTAAATAAAAACAGTGGATTAATTTTCAATTCGAAAATCTTGTCGACTGCTAATCACTTTTATTATCAGTTCCTAATGAGATGATGTTAATTTTTGAAAGCTTTGAGTTTGAATTGTACAACTCAGAACATTTTTTAATTCAGAATTTTTGAGTTGTGGATATAAAATCTTACGTAGGTTTTGTTTCTAAAGCCTCAAAGTTAATCGTTTAGTTTGAACATCTTCAATCAAAAATTTTCTTTTTGAGCCTTTTAATTTTCAGTCGTTAATCTTAGAATTAAAAAATCAATCAATCAATAACTCCTGACTAAAGATTTATGCACTATGGAAGATTTCAAGATTAAAAAATTCGACTTAAATTGTTGAGAATGGAAGGATATGAATCAGTTTTATTGAGAGTAAATTTATTTTTCCATTGATAAATTTGATCATTTTTACGATCCAATTAATTAATGTTGCACTTTATATCCGACAAAATTATGATTCTCTCAAAATTGAAATAATTTAGTTTTATAAGCTTGAACCTGAACGAATTTGTTATGCTTATTTAAAAAAAAAAAAAATTGGAAATTTGTTTTTACATCGATATCATTTTTATACTAACTGAAGAATATTCAACTTTTTTTCCGGATTGAAGTGAGGTATATCGTCCTCTTTCCAAATTCGTATAATTTTTGAAAAGGTTTTGCAATAAAAAAATGACATAGATTTCTTTTGAATTCCAAAAAGCGAATTTTCACAGAAAATACACTTCTTGATTTTTGTTGATTTCCATTTTTGTTAAATTTGTACTTCTACGAGAAACACAAACTGTGGGTTTTATTTTAATAATTTTTCAAAAAAATTCTTGTGGGTAGAAAAATGATTCTGCACATCAAAATCTACACTGTCTTCCTTATAAACGTACAAGTTTAACAAACGAAATTCCACAAATAAAAAAGTGGTGTTCTTGTGAAAATATGCTTTTTGCGTTCATGAAGAAATCAATGCCGTTTTCCTTTTATAAGATTATTTTTCTAAAAAGTACCTGTTTTTTCGGCAACAGATTCTACAACTTGAAGTATATCCGATTTTAGTTTAATGAAGTGGTTAAAATCCTGGTTGAGTCATTAATTCAAAATTCTTGATAAACAATTCTAGGAAGACGTGATGGTGAAAAAGAACAAGCAACGGAAACCAATGTCCCAAAGTTATCCCAGTCGTCCCTGGAATCGCGAAGATGCAGAGCGAGCTTTGAAAATTGAAAGCGAGTACAACAAGACAGTCAAGGCGCAGAGTTTGATAATAAAATTCCCAGATCCGGATTTAAACAAAGACATAGTTCGGGAATTCCACTCTGGTATTCAAAATATCCACTTTCAGAGTCCTAGTGGCCCGAGGTATTGTTTCATTCAAATGGCGGACAACGTCAACATTGACGAGGCGATAAAAGATTTAGAGAAAGTAGCGTTCGGAGTTGGTCACTTAAAAGTTGAAAGGAAATCCCTCAGAGATGATGATAATCCCATGCCTGAGGAAATCGATCCTTATACTCTTTATATTGGCAATTTACCGGAGTCTGTCAATGTCAATGAAGTCAAGAGTAAATTCCCAACTGCTGCGAGAGTCGATGTGGGTTATGCTCAAAAAATGAGGAACACGAGATACGCTTTTATTCGTTATAATAGCGTGGACGAATCGATATCTGCTTATAAACAAGCTCACGATTTAATGTGGGACACAAGAAGCATAATTGTGAGATTTAGAAGGCAGAGAGGAAACACTTGTCTTCCAGGAGAGCAAAAGAACGTTAAAAAAGTGAAAGAGGATGCTATGAAAATGGAAGAGAAGTTGGCGAAAGAGATTCGAGAAAAGCAAGAAGCTGATGTTCGTTTGCAAAGTGAGGCTGAGAATGAGAGGGATCCTAGGCTTAAAAAAACTGCGTCGAGTCCACTAGCCTCGAATCCGAGTTTAACATCGCCAGCAAAAATTGCTCAAAACGGGGTAAGAATCTATTTTTATTTTATTGTAGTATACAAGGTTTTTGTCATCCTTATTTCAGAAAATGGAAGACGCCTGTGGTCCTATACTCCCGGTCAAGTTCTTCAATTTTCCCGGTCAACTAAAAGTAACATATGCATATTTTTCGCCAAACGCAAATATTTATTTCATTTCGTGACGTTCATTATAAACATCCTTTGATAAAACAGATCAAGAATTGCAAAACAAATTGATTTTGAAAAATATACTAGAATTTTCCACGAAAAAAATATCATTTCTTACAAAAGTTGGAACACTTGAACTTACAGTGGAAAAAATACATTTGCGTTAACGAAAAAAAAAAAGTATTTCTAACAAAATAGTTAATTTTCAAACCAAAGTGATGAATTTTCAAATGACATTATGAATCTTCGACTAGAACAGTTTAAATTGCAAATCAAGAAGATGAATTTTCAACTAAAATGATAAATATCTAACTAGAGCACTTCAATTATCAACCATTAAGGTGAATATTCAAACAAGGAGAATTATTTTCAAATAGAAAGATTAATTTTTTACCAAAAAATACAATGGAACATTTTTAGTTTGAAAACCCAATTTCATACCAAACGTAAGAGTTTTCAATTAAAGCACAGAATCATAAACTGAAAGCAAAATGATAATCTTCGAATAAAATTGTGAATGTTTAACTGTGGTTGTTGAATTTTAAACCAGAAAGGCGAGTTTCTACCTGAAATGATGAACCCTGCACTATAATAGTTGAAATTTTGACCAAAAATTATATTTCAACTAAAAAATACGATTTTTCAACGAAATGGTTGAATTTTGAACTATAGAGCTAATCATTTTCAACCAAAAATAGAAAAGTAACATTTTTGTCTTAAAAATTAATTTTGAACCAAACATAAGAGTATTCAACCAGAGGAACTTTCGACTTATATGAAAAATATTTAAATTTTTAACTTGAATTGTTGACCGTAGAAAAGAATTTTTGAACAAGAAAAGTAATTCCGAAGAAAAAGATAATTTCATACCACAAATCCCGTTTCTCAACAAAAGATGTGAATGTTTAGCGAAATAATTGAATTCACGGTTCAAATGAGAAAAGTAACTTTCGAGGAAAAAGATAACTTTCTACCGAAAATCAATTTTCCAACAAAATATGTGAATTGTCAACAACCTTATTAAATTTTCAATCCATCAAGACAAATTTATATCGAAATAGTCGAATTTTGAACTAGAAAAGATCATTTTCCAGTTAAGGAAATTATTTTGAACCAATCTTATGAATACTCAGGTAAAATGATGAATCTTCAACTAAAATGAATGTATTTTATGCGAAAAGGTGAATTTTCAACCATAAAGATTAATTTTCTACAAAAGAGGCGAATTTTCAAGAAAGGGAATAAATTCTGAAAGTAAAGTTCAATTTTTCAATTCAAAAATCAATGTTCAACAAAATACTCGAATTTCCAATTTTAAGTTGAAATAATGCACCTTCAACAAAAAAGTTTAACTTTCAAGCAAGTAGTTGATTTTTTAAGTAAAAAGGATAAATTCGCAATGAACAATGTGAACAAGTTTTTCATCATAATTTAGAAATATTTCTCATTCGAAATACTCCTATTCTGAAAACTGCTTGAAGTACTTTCTTCATTTAAAATTGAGGAGAGGGGACTTTCAAATTTTGACGAATTTTCAATTAAAAGAGCGATTTTCTCAATTTACTCTCTTTCAATTCGAATAAAAATCATTCGAATAAAATTATTATTTATTATTATTATGTTCCAAGTGAAATTATATGTCTCTACTGGAACTCCCTGCCCTAGAATAAAAACTAGAATTATTTTCTGAAATTCCCTGTCCCAAGTCAGATGAATGAGGAGAAATAAAATAAAATGTTATAAGTACATTTTTTTTTTTTTGGAAAAAATTGAGGAAATAGTTCTTTCCGTATGTTTGGGCTATCATCAATGTGATTATCAAACTTGAGTCAGCTAAACAAATTTTACAGAGCAAAATATAGTACAGATATATTCGAAAATTGTTAGAATCAGTCTAACGTAATGTTACATTCTATAAATCAAATGATAAAATCTCTTTTTAATTTATAAGTGGTCATTCCTCGTATTTTCACGGTAAAATTTTGGATTTTCTTGGTTGAATCAAGTGATTTCCCGGTTCTTAAATTGAATTTCTGGTCATTTACCGTTTTTTTCCGAAAAACATACTTTTCATATTTTTTGTTTTGTATGCTTTGTTCACTGTTGTATTCTACTGTAGTTTTAATATTTTACTAGAAAAATATTCAACTTTTGCATACTTATTTTTCGACCTAGAATGATGAAATTTTCAAAACATTGTAACGAGATAATTCAAGGTCAAATTGTGTGATTGCTATTACGTACAAAAAATATTTTACGTTCAACTACAAAGTATGAAGATGCAATAATCTCTAGAGGATAAAAAAAAGTTTACATCTTTCGTCGAGTTAAATTCAACTTTTTGTCAATTTTATAGAGATCATTTTAATCAAATATTTGTCATATTTAGTCAGAACTACAATAAAGTAAACAAAAAACAACAAATCTCTCAAGAAACCACTATATACAGAAGTGTGTTAAATTCGTCTGTATAATAGGCAAAATTTATACTTTCGTCCATTTTCATAGTAATTTATTATTTTGAAATAAGCTTTTAAAGCATATCCAGTATTTTTGTTACAAGATTTGAAATTGTAAAAGTTCAGAAATTAAATTTCTACTCTGAATAACTTAAGGAATATATAATTCCGAATTTCTTAAAAATTAAACGTTTTTCAGTTTGGAGTTCTACTAATTGGTTAGAAAATTTCAACAATCATAATACTTTTTTTTTTTTAATATTTTAGTATTGCTGTTAACATTTCAAGTCATTCTCATTCGCAGATTGTTCAAAATTTTAATAATTGTATGGTTTGAGAATTGAATAACTCATGTTTGAAAACTGTATAATTTGGGTTTTTCTAACTAAATAACAGTCGGGAATTTTTGAATTCAACAAAGCAAAATTAATATATTTAGCACGCATCTCAACGATTACAAATTGTTCAAAAATAAATATCTCCAAATTAGAACAATCCTGATGTTTGAAATATTATCATTCAAAATTCAAATAAACATTTCGAATGTATTCGAAGCACTCGTTTCAAAATTAATATATTGCTACTGCTTTCATTTTGAAATTGATCAATTATATAAATTTTCTGTTCTTATTAAGTTCTTTTTGGAACTCATATTTATCATTCTCCTTTTTTTATAGAATATTTCATTTCTAAGGTCTCGAAATTTTACATTTTGAATTATTTAATCGAATTCATTTCAAATTCAGGAGAAATACCACATCTCAGAAATTTCTTACTAAACTAAATCTTTCATTCATTTTTCAGACACCCGAATCGAATGTAATAATTGCGACCACAATTTCTTCGCCAACTCCTGCAGAAAAGGAAGATCTCTTACTTACAGAAATTAAGGAAGAGCCTCAGGATTATGACGAATTTGATATGCAAATGGACGACGACGATGATGATGACGAAGAAGAGGATATAGATGAAGATGACGAAGAAGAGGAAGAACTAGAAGATGATGATGATGACGATGATGAAGTTGATGAGACTGCAGCGAGCAAAAGGATAGAAGAAAGTGATGTTCCATCGGATGTAAGATTCTCTATCTCTTTTGCAAAATCTTCATACGGGCCATTCTTTTACAAGTCGTACAGATTTGGACGAAAGTTGACCGACCCATTTTTGATTGAGCTAATACTTTTTTTACAGGTTCTTTATCAAAAAAGAGAAGATACGTATTTGAGGATTTTTTTTATTTTGCAATTTTTTGAGAAATAGGAGGGGTTAAAAAATTGAGAATTTCATTGAAGACGAGCTTTAATAAAAAAAAAACATCCCAAATATATTATCAACAAATTGAAATTGTTATAAACAAATTAATTTTTCAATTGATTTTCAACTAGTTTGACCCCCGTGAATTAAGTTGTTAGTATTTTTATCGTATTTTACGTCACATTTTCGAAGCAAAACGATAAATGTTAAAATGGCAAAATTATTATTACTATCGGAAAAAATTTAATGTATCTAGCGGTGTCGAGCACGGTACCTCACACCGCACCGGCGCGTATCACATTGCACGGCCGATTTTCTTCTTTGATATCGTTTTTCTCTTAAATATGAATGATTTATATTTTCAAATCAATAATCTTATTTCTTATACAAGATAACTTTATTAAAAATTCAAGAATCAAATAAATAATATGAAGGAAAAGAAAAACATTATTATTAAAAATGTTGATTACTTTTTTTGGATTGTTATATAGATTTCTTAATCAAGAGAGACGAGTTTGCTAGAATACAGTTGGTACATCAAACTGAAAGTATATCCATAAAGACGGATCTATAAAATAATACATTTTTGGAAGAAAAAAGACGAATTTTCTAGAAGGTAGTTAAAGTTTCTAGAAGGTAGTTGAATTCTAAACCTAGAAAGGTAAATCCTAAACAAAAAAGTTAATTTTCAATCTTGAAATTCAAATTTTTTACCAGAAAAGATGAACATTTCCAATCCAGAAGGACAGCTTAAATCCGAAATCATGAAATATTTACAAAACAGTATTGAATGATTAACAAAAGAGGCAATTATAAAAAAAAACCGATCCAAGCCAAATGAACAAATCGTCCATTTTGGAGACGAATTTTGAAAATAATAAATTTTTTCAACAAATATACGAATTTTCTAGGAGGTACTCAAAGCTTCTAGAGGGTGGTTGCATTTTTGACCTGAAAAGTTAATCACTCAACAAAAAAGTTAATTTTTAACGTCAAAATATAAATTTTCTATCAGAAAAGAAGAATATTTCCAAACCAGGAGGACAAATTACATCCAAAAGGATGAAATATTAACAAAACAGGATTGAATTTTTAACAAAAAGTCATATAAAAAAAAAATTCAATCCAAATGAACAAATCGTCTATCCAAGAAGATAAAATTTGAAAGTAATAAATTTTTCTCAAGAAAAAAGATGGATTAGGTAGAAGGTAGTTAAAGCTTCTAGTGGGTTGTTGGATTTTCAACCTGTACAGTTAAATCCTCAACAAAAAAGTTAGTTTTTAACGTTGAAATATAAATTTTCTATTAGAAAAGATTAATATTTCTAATCTAATCTTTTCTGGTTGGAAATTTATATTTCAACGTTAAAAATCAACTTTTTTGTTGGACGTTTAACTTTTCAGGATGAAAATCCAACCACACTCTAGGAGCTTTAATAACTTTCATCCTTTAATATTTCATCCTTTTGGATGTAATTTGTCCTCCTGGATTGGAAATATTCTTCTTTTCTGGTGGAAAATTTATATTTTAACGTTAAAAATTAACTTTTTCGTTGAGCGTTTAACTTTTCAGGTCGAAAATGCAACCACCCTCTAGAAGCTTTGAGTACCTTCTAGGAAATTCGTATTTTTGTTGAAAAAAATGTATTATTTTCAGAATTCGTCTCCAAAATGAACGATTTGTCTATTTGGATTGGATCGGTTTTTTTTATAATTGACTCTTTTGTTAATCATTCAATACTGTTTTGTAAATATTTCATGATTTTGGATTTAAGCTGTCCTTCTGGAATGGAAATGTTCATCTCTTCTGATAAAAAATTTAAATTTCGAGATTGAAAATTAACTTTTTTGTTTAGGATTTACCTTTCTAGGTTTAGAATTCAACTACCTTCTAGAAACTTTAACTACCTTCTAGAAAATTCGTATCTTTCCTTCCAAAAATGTATTATTTCATAGATCCGTCTTCATGGATATACTTTCAGTTTGATATTCATTCCAACTGTATTCTAACAAACTCGTTTCTCTTCATTAAGAAATCTATATAATAATCCAAATAAAGTAATCAACATTTTCAATAATATTTTTCTTTTCCTTCTCATTATTTATTTACTTCTTGAATTTTTAATAAAGTTATCTTGTCTGAGAAATAGGAATATTAATTTGAAAATACTTATTAATCATTCATATTTAAGAGAAAAACGATATCAAAGCTAGATACATTAAATTTTTTCCGATAGTAATAATAATTTCGCCATTTTTAAATTTATCGTTTTCGTTCGGAAATGTGAAGTAAAATACGATAAAAATACTAAGAACTTAATTCACGGGGGTCAAACTAGTTAAAAATAAATTTTAAAAATTTAATTGTTTATAACAATTTCAGTTTGTTGATAATATATTTGGGATGAATTTTTTTATTAAAGCTTGTTCTTTTACCTTTCAAATGAAAAAAAAATTTTCTCTAGCTCAAATAGAACAGGAGTTTTGCATTTTTAAAAAATAGCCTTTAATCAAATTCTCAATTTTTTAACCCCTCCTATTTCTCAAAAAATTGCAAAATAAAAAAAATCCTCAAAGATGTATCTTCTCTTTTTCGATAAGGAACCTTTAAAAAAAGTATTAGCTCAATCAAAAATGGATCCGTCAATTCTCTGTTCGATTTGTAAAAGAATGTCCCATATGTGCAATTTTTAGATTTCCATTCCATATTTAAATTTATAATTCAACATTATTTTTTTTCAGCACCTGGATAGGATGTTTAGCGACCTGGAGAACATAGCAGGAGATATTAATTTATGAATTCCACTCGTGGATATATGATTTTAAAAGACTTCTCATTAGCCGTAAGATGTAAATATCATTGTGTAGGAATGTACAATTTTTAGCATTTTAGCAAAGTTCTCTATTTTAATTGTGAACTCGTCGATCAGTGTACCAATATTTTTTAAGCGAGACGATGTGTCCTGTCTCAAAATTTCTTTCTCGCTCAATTTTACCTGAGCATTTTTACGCTTTTGCAAAAATTTAACAGTTCTGTGTATTACTAGAGATTATAAATTGAAGGGTCAATTTATTTTTGGTAGCTTCCCTTCTCCAAAATGCAATTTTTTGAAATATTTATGTAGGAAAATAAATAATTTTTCTTATATTCCTTCGCTTCATTAACTCCTTTGTTTTTTTTCGGTTTCTCAAATTTGTTTCATCTGTGAGCTCAATTTTCTTGTAAACGAGATAAGTTCTGAAACTACGTAACCCACAAAAATAATGATTTCAATTTAAACAAAAAAAACTGATACCCAATGGATTTAGCAAGTCATTACCTTTGCACAATAGCCAAAACTTCATCTCAGATTAAGGTTGCAAAAGAGCAAGAAACATTTTGTTTATAAAAAAAAGGTTTCAAATATATTTAATCTTTTGCGTGATACACTTACCGTAGAGTACAAATGAGTCATTTTTAAAAATAAAACGATTTTTACATATCCGATTTTCAGATTCGAGGTGATGTTTCCTTATTTTCACGTATTTATCTGCACTTAAATTCTACTCTCGATTTTCAATCCCTTTTCTTCAGAGTTCTTTCCTCTCGACAAAAAATGCAGATATCATGCACGTGAGCACATAAATCGAAAGCAAAGAAGTCTGAATAAATGACTACTGGAGGAATAAAAATACTTATTAAAATGAGTGTTAAATTAATTAGATTAATAGATAGCAATCTTAAGTAGTTAATTTTCTTAGCTTTCTTCTTCATCTTCGATTTTGGGTGCTAGATAATATCTAATGTGACCGATGTCTCCAATTTTGTACTCGCAGACAAGAGGAACATCGTTGGACAAAGAGAGCTGAACCTGGGCACAAAGTGGCGTCGCTTTAACGAAATTGTTCAGATATCTTGCAGAGAACGCTTGCTTTACTGGTTCTTGCATGTCAATTACGACCGCTTCCTCTTCTTTGTCAGCCTCTGCGGTTTGCGCCAATTTCACGTTTGCTGTCGAAGGAATACAAAAATTTGAGTTACATGTTTAATTCATTATGTTTTGAAGGTAAACATTAATTATTCTGAGATTTCCTACCGGTTCCAATGTCACCGGCAGCGCTAAATTTAATTCCTTCCTTTGAACAAGCAATTGTGATTGATTCGCCAAACATTTGCAAATCTCGGACGATTCGTGCGAATTCGGATGATGGCAATTTCACCGTGCAAGAGTAGAGCGTTTCCTGAAAAAATTATGATTTGAAATCTGGTCTTCTCAATTAAGATAAAATTATAATAATGACGAGTATTTGAAACTTACAGGGATTCCAAGATGCTCCTGGTCCATATTTATGAGTTTCATTTCGTATTCCGCCAGTTTTTCTTTGTTTGGCGATTCGAAGATAACGTTGATTGATTCTGGATTGTCCCATGCTCTCAAAGTTACGGTATCGTCGGTGCCGGCACATTTCAAGATTTTCGACATACTGAAAATTGAAAAAAAAATCATAATTCCATTTACAGCTTTATTTAAGCGTTGTGGCATACTGTAAAATACAAAATTTATAAAATAAGGGACCCTGGAGTCATTTTCTCCTATCCCTTTTACCTAAAAGGATTTATGTAAAATTTGGTCCCGAAGATAAGGAAAATTTTTGTGGAAACTTAATCAATTTAAAATTATTGGTTGTATTAAAAAAGATGTACTATTGAATTTGTTGATCTCGTATAAGACACATATTTTCTGTTTTATTAATTATTTGCATTGGAAAAATAATTGCGGTATATTTCATGTGTTATCAAATTTTACAAAAAGTAATTAAACTGTATAGGAAAATGCAAAAAAAAAATTACAGAATATTAGAACTTTTGCCCAATATTCGGAGGGTTTTCTTCACTTTATTATTTTATATATTGAAGAACTTTATTGCAGTTTTAATATTTATGATGAACAAAATTTAAATCTTCCCGTATTTTTTGTTGTAACAGATTGTATTTATTCGCACTTTCCTATGCAAATAGTTCCAGTTTTTCGTAATTAATTTTTTATAAATTTCTAATCATAGAAATTTAGAAAACACTATGATTTTTCTTTTAAATTTGGAAATAAGAACAGAAACTACATAAGAAATAAATGGTCAAAAATACAAATGAGAATAAGGCCGTAGCTACGTGGACCGAAATTTCGGTAAAAGTAGCTGGATTTCTACAGTACGAATTCCAGGGAAAGGATTAATTGCACTTCAATTCGGGTATGTATAGCCTGATTTTTCTTTGGTTTGTAAGAAAAAAAGGTTTTCACACTTTTTTGCATGTGAATCCAATCCTTTGTTCGGAGAACTTAACCTCAAAATTTAGAGAAAAAGTGATTTTTACCAGGTAATACTCATTCCCATGGACAAATTCCTATCGCAGCGGTATTTATCGAATCCATCGCTTCTCAGATTCAAGGAAACGAGACAAACGTGAGCATTATCCATAGCTTGAACTTGCATTCCAGAATCGGAGCACTCGAAAGTTGCTTCCGATAAAAGTTCCTTAACCGCCTCGATAACTTTCTTCAAAACTGAACTTTGAACTAAACGTGCCTCGAACATTTTGATTTTTGATATTTCACCACGCGTACACGAACAAAAAATGGAAAGAACACTCCAAATTTAGGAAAAAGTGACCGCGAAATGTAAAACGATCTGACGATCTGAAACTCCGCAAGTTTGTTCGAGTTCTGCGCCAAAATCAGAATGTTACGCGCGCTTTTCCTGCTCTTGCCGCCGAACGGGAAATAGGTGGCGCTTCTACCGGAAATTTTAAAGTCTGCGAAAGAAGTCAAATACAAAAAATAGATAAGATCGATTTATAACCTTTAACGGAAGGAAGGATCAATTGAATTAATTTTGAGTGACTACGAACATTTCTTAGGGTTAATATTGAAATTTGAAGTATTTTCGCAATCTCATTTCAAGCAGGAATATTTTTAATAGGTTTTATTTTTGAATCAGGAATAAACAATTAGGTCACGTGTTTTTTCCGACGCGCGCAACTAGTGTTACATAACGGGTTTGAATTGATTCTTGAAAAGGGTTTCTCTTAGTTTTTTGAACCAAAAATTGGAAACTGTTGAACTGTCAAAATTTAAGACTCTTCAGTATTTAATGTGTAAAATACGAAATGTTGCCATTTTCAATGTTTTTCTTCAAAAGGTTCAATTTCTAAGCCTGAAAATTTCCCAATCTTGAACAGTAGTAGATTTTTTCATAAAATGTTAAATTTTCAAAAAAATATTAATATTGCACTCAATTGTTTTATTTCCAAGGCAAAAAAACGACTTGTCAAAAAAACTATATAATTTTCAAGAAGGAATAGATCAATATTCAACAAAATAGTTGAATTTTTAGAAAAATATTTGAAATTTTACTGAATTGCTGAATTTTTTAAACAAAAAGACGATTTTTCGAAGGAAGAATCGAATTTTCATAGAAAAAGGATATAAATTTTCGATGAAAATGTAATATTTTCAACTAAAAAAAATTAATTCCAAGCAAAAAATATGAATGTCCTACAAAACAGTGGAATTTTTAACTCGAAAACGAATCGTCAACAGAAAGATCGGATTTCCGGCAAGAAAGGATATGAAATTTTCACAAACATGATGAACTTTCAACAAAAAAAAAAAAAAAAACTAAATTTTTCCTAAAAGATATAAATTTCTTACAACTCGAAAATGATTATCCTCGACGAAAAGGATCATTTTCAACCAAATTGTTAAATTCTCGATCGAAAACTAATTATTTCCATGAAACTGTTGGATTTTGAACCCGAATATATGCATTTTCAAGAAGGAAAAGTCTTACCTGAAAAATGGATGATTTTCTTACAAAATTGTTGAATTTTCGAAACTTGACTTCATCGGCGATATAAGGCAAAAAAAACGAATATAACTTTAATACAAAAATGTTCAATTCTCAACTGCTGAAACAAAAATTGAACTTTTACCATAAAATAGGAATTTCCTACAAAACAATGGAATGTTCAATTCGAACATCTTGATTCTCAACTTATTTATTGACTGATTTTCAACCAAATTACTAAATTTTATATAAACAACTAATGATTCTTTACAAATTGCTGGATTTTGAACCTGAATATATGCATCTTCAAAAAGAAGGTTCTTTTCAAAATAACAATGGATGGATTTTTTACAAAATTTTTAACAAAATCTTCAAAATTTGAAAATGTCAAATCCTTTTTCTTTGAAAATTTGAATTGTTTGTTGACAAGTTGTTTGTTTGACTTTGAAATCCGAAAATGTAGTACAATTTTAAATCTTTTGTTGAAAATCCAAGTAGTCTCTAAAATATTTCTTCATTCGTCTTGAAAGAATCTTTATTCTTGGCTAAATTTCAACCAAAATGATGAATTCTCGATCGTAAATGAAAAATTCTCTAGAGGACCTTTAGATTTTCAACTCGAAATTATGTATTTTCAAGAAGAAAGATACTTTCAAAATAAATCAATGAATTTTTTACAAAAAAGCTGAATTTAAGACAAAATATCAAAATCTGACCATGTTGTTAATTTTTTGAGGCAAAAAGACGACTCTACAGAGAAACAATCGAATTTTTAACAAAAAAGGATATAACTTCTCCATAAAATGTTGACTCTTTAACTGAAACAAAATTTCAACGTTATTAGATAATTTTCATCCAAATTGTTGAATTCTCGATCAAAAACAAAGAACTCTCTACAAAATCGTTGAATTTTTAATTGAAAATATGTATTACCAAGGAAAAGGTTCTTTCAAGAATATTTTGTTGAAAAATTTGTAAAAAATCCATCCGTTGTTAATTTGAAAAGAACCTTTTTTTTGGAGATAAAAAATTCAGGTTCAAAATCTAGCGATTTGTAAAGAATCATTCGTTTTTCATATAAAATTCAGCAATTTGGTAGAAAATTAGTCAATAAAGTTGAGAATCAACATGTTCGAATCAAACATTCCATTGTTTTGTAGGGTATTCCTATCTTATGGTAAAAGTTCAATTTTTGTTTCAGCAGTTGAGAATTGAA
>WSXT02184501.1:0-20684 GCA_011762715.2 Neuroterus valhalla | reverse complement strand
CTTAGAGTAATATATAGATATACATATATCTTCAGAGTAATAGCGTTACAGAACAGTGTAACTTTTGTTCCTTTCTTTTAGCACTTGTGACATTGTAGCGTCAGAACGTACCGGGACCCGTACGGAAACCGTACGGTTTCTGTACGGAATCCGTACGTATATTTTTGGCGGGGTAGGTATACAAAATGATATTTTAAAAGAAGTTTCTCACAATTTTGATATCCAACGTGACCTACATTACTCTCGAAAGTGATGACGATGGTTCCGTGCAAATGGCTTTACGCCAGGTGCCCCAAATGATATTCGAGAGTCCGTTTCCTGCAAATTGATAACCAACGTGATCAACATCAACCTCTCAAGTATTGACGATGGTCCCCGTGCAAGTAGTTTTGCACTAGGTATCCAAAATGATATTCTACAGGAAATTCCCTGCCAACTGATATACAAAGTGACTAACATCACCCTCGAAAGTGACGACGATGTTCCCCGTGGAAATGACTATGTCCAAAATTATATTCTAAAGGAGGTTTTCTATAAATTGGTATCCAAAGTGACCAACATCACCCCCGAAAGTGAAGACGATGGTCGCCGTGCAAACGGCTCTGAACTAGGTATCCAAAATGATATTCAACAGGAAACTTTCTACAAATTGATATCCAGCGTGACCAACATTACGCTCGAAAGTGATGACGGTCGTCTACGCGCAAATGGCTTTGCACTAAATATCCGAAATTATATTCTACAGAAGGTTTCCTAAAATTTGAAATCCAACGTCACCAAGATCATCCTCGAAAGAGATGACAAAGGTCCGCGTGCAAATTGCTTTGCACTAGGTGTACAAAATGATATTCTACAGAAAGTTTCCTGCCAATTGATATTCAACATGACCAACATTACCACCGAAAGTGATGTACATGGTCCCCGTTCAAATTTCTTTGCACTACCCAGCAAACACGTTATGTAACTGCTCCGTAACAAGACGGTAACATTGTTATTTTCGGTTACATAACGATTTTTACTGTCTGGTGACGAACGCGTTCTATAACTAAATGGTAACAATGTTACGTAACAGTTTTACCGTATCGATATGTAATCGTTCCATGCAAAAAAAGATGTACCACTTATGTAGCATTGTGATGTAAGTTTTACAGAAGATAAATGTAGCATTTGTTCTGTTACATATTTACTTACATGCACTATTGTTACAGTATCATGTAGATGGCGTTAGTAACTAGACAAGGACAGGAGCGGACAGAGAAACGGCAGGAGAAGCAGAGGTCAGATCAGCTGGCATTATGTAAAGGTGTTCTCTAATCAAGACTTATGCACTAGTAATCGTGTATGTTGTTATTACTAGTATAACATGGCGCAGTCGGTAGAACCGAATTAATAGACTGATGAAATAATAACAACTTGGTGAAAAGTGGATTAGAAAAGGTGGATATTTTAAAGTGATTAGAAGAAGCACGTGCTGCAAGGACGATCAAAATTTCTATGAGAGCCTGAACCTAGAAGAAGCAGCAGATTACGAAAGCTTAGAGGAATTAAGTAGTGAAGGCGAAATCGAGGAGGAAAGATTGAGAGGTATGGAAAACCTAAGTACACCGAAAAGTCTCAGTTTGAGTGGAGTGTTACATTGCTAGTAACTGGGAAAAATGTCGGCAAAGTTTCGAACTCTACATGATAGCGTCTGGAGGAGGAACAAAGGCTGAAAATATCAAGGTGGCTTTAATGCTACGTGTGTTGGGAGAAGAAGCCCTAGAGATTTACAACACATTTGATATGACGGAGGCTGAAAAAGCCAGTTATGATATGGCAATAGAAAAATTTCAAAATTATTGAGTTGCGAAATCCAATATTAGTGTTGGAAGTTACAAACTTAATACAAGAGTACAAGGCCAGACAGAATCATTCGATTCTTTTGTGCCTGATCTGCGAAAACTAAGTGCATCATGCGAATTTGGGACTCTGAGAGATAGACTCATAATGAACAGAGTAGTGCAAGGTGTTCGCGACTCTTGGAGTCGCGAAGCCAAGTTAAAGCCAAGTTAAAGCCAAGTTAAAGCCAAGTTACTAGCCGAAGCAGGCCTCTGCTCTCTCTGACCCGAGCAGTGGAATTAGGAAAAGCAGCGAAGCGAACATATACCCAACTTAAGTCAATGGACAATGCAACAAGCAGTGCAGATTCAGCAGACGTTCACGCAGTGAGATTTAAGCATACTGTTGCCACAGTTACAGGACGAGATGGTGCACAGTGGGCCAGAATCCTGAAAAGCTGGCCAAAAGTAAAGAAAATTTTTTTTTTTTTGGTACATTTTTGTCATCAACAAGTGTTCTTGAGGGTTCTAGTGAATTTATTTTCCAATCCAAAAAATTTAATCGCAGAGATTTGACTTTGCAGCACGGTGCGAAGTTGGCTACTTCTGCGCGCAGATGGATGATTTTCAAACTGCCTTAAATGTTTGTAGAATAAACGGTGTTTATTGATTACTTACGCATCCATTTGAGTTCTTGAAACAAGTTTTGCAGCCTCTACTAATGTGTCACACAGGAGGGCAGTTGAAAAATGGAAATCGTTTGCGTATTTATTTATAAATGGTATTAAAAGTGTAGAATAATTCACCTCGATGAAGGGTGAAACATTACCTTCCACCAAGGCTGAAGGTGTATTGTTCATCAGTGTTCTAACTAAATTTTTTTAAAAACTGTTGCACGAACATATTCGAGTAAAATTTAAAAAAATTCAGCTGCAGATAGCTGCATATTCGGCTCTTCAATCGAATTTCTTGTTCGAATGTTCCGAAAAGATGCGACCAGACGCGACGCATCTCATCTGATCTCGGCTCACGGCTAGGCTTCAACTTGCTCCATACAACTTGCAAACGGAATCTTATGAGGAAGGTAAATCAAATTCATTTGATCTTTCAATTTATGTTACACCCAGAGCGTTAATTTTTTTTATTTAGTTACACTGCACTAGACTGAAAAAATTTTTTTTATCAAACTAGGTTACCAGTGTTTCATTCTTATGTAAGTTTGCTGAATTCAAGCACAGTAACAGCAATTTTTATGAATAAGCTTTAGTTTTTGAAATATTTAAATCCTAAAATTCCAGGGACTTAGACCATCAAGAAACATATTTTGTTGCATTTACCACCAACATTTAAAATTTATGTTATTAAATAGCTATATTTTCGATAAGATTACACTGAAGCATTAGAGGAAAAATATCACTAAATGTTCCATAAATTGATCGATTCAGAGTGTTTCTTCATCATTTTTGGCGGAAATCGGACAATTTGATAGATTTGTCATATTTTTTGTATGAAATTTTTTTATTCGATTTATATATTTCTCATATAAAAAAATGTTTGATATATAATCCACATTAAAATGGTTATAAAGAAATTTTTCATATTGAAGGCCTCAGAACCTGGAACTCAAAAAATTCAATATCCGAGAAACTGAAGCTTATTCGGAAAAGTGACTAGCACCATTGAGTTTGACGTACTTGAATTAGCTTAAAAAACAGGGGCTTCAGTTTGACGGGTTTTCCAACTAGCAGAGCGTTTTTTTAAATTTCAGCTATTTGAATTTTACGGAATTTCGAGAAAATTTATAATGATAAAAATTTTTGAAAACTGCAAAAAAGGACGGAAGGGAATACAAAGTTATTATCTAATCCATTTGATTTCAAGATTCCTAAAACAGTTGCTCAATTTCACTCTCTTTCATTAATAAATACTATAATATTGGAAAATGTCTTTAAACAATGATATAATTACATTTTTTCATATTTTTGAGCCCATACAAATTTGAAAAGGATAAAAAAATTGATTGACCATTTTGGGATCAAATCAAAATCTTATTCAGCATACTTGACCGCCATTTTGGATCCGCCATTCTCTTATCAGAAATTTTGACTTCAGATTCATAATCAGCGACCCCAGAAACCCCCTTATACCAATTTGGGATTGAATCAAAAATTTATTTAGCATGTTTGGACGCCATTTTGAATCCGTCATTTCGTTTCTGGGAATTTCGACTTTGGAATCGTAATAAGCGACCCCGAAAACCCCCTCATACCAATTCGGAAAAAGAAAGAAAATTTATTCAGCATACTCGTCCACCATATTGAATCCGTCATTTTGTTTTTGAAATTTTCGACACTGGATCCGTAATCAGCGACCCCGAAAATCCCTGAGTCAGGAAAATTGGCCCATTTTATAAACATTTTCTACTTTTGGCCAGCTTTTCGGGATTCTGGCCCACTGTGCGCTGGCCCAATGAGAATCATTGCAATTCAAGCATTGGGGAGCTCCAAAAGCTTTAGGGAAAGGTACTCCCATTTCGAGGGGGTTCCGCCATAGTAGCTGCATCGCAAATTTTCGCAAATAGTTTTAACGTGTCTGTGTCTAAAGCAACCGTAACAAATTTTGGATTGAGGAACATGGAGATCAACGCGACAGAGATCCTAGTATATTTCAATGTCTTGTGGTAATGTTTGTCTATCGAAGGTTATTAATACGGTAGTATTAGTAATATTATCGTTTCTATCTCTCCACTCAAATCTCTTAGCATAGATGACAGGGGCAGATCTACTATCGAATTCCATTAACATCTCTAGAGACAAATAAACTAGAACAGTCCTGATAATTCCTTATCGCGATACTCTAAATGTAGGGATTAATGCTTGCAGGTTCCAATTTATTTTCTGTAGGTTCTCGACAATTCTATTGTTCGAGAGCCAGTATCGCATATTATCGTAGCTCTAGCTGGACCCTCCTTTTCACAGTCTAGAATCTCAACTCCAAAGGATCGATGTGAGATTTTACCGATAGAGAGGATCTGAATGGGTGGGTCATTAATGCAGTCAATTTCTGAAGTGTAGGGGCCTAAATCATGCCCAGAGTATCTATTCGAAGGGTTTTCGTATGACGTGAGTAGAGGGATGTTGCGTCTCCTCTGTATGTCTCGACTTTGAGGTACCACCGCTCCCTTTAGAGCTGTCAGCTAGTCTTTTCTTTGAGGAATTGGGATTAGAGTTTTGTATATTAGAAGGATCCCTACTTGGATCCCTATTGCTATTCACGGAGGGATTTGCGAGGAGATCAGGTGAATTTGTGTTCAAGAGATTGGTCTGCTGGGTTGTTTCATTGTTCATGAGCGGATTCATTGTAGGATAAGGAAGAGAGAGACGTATCTATGAGAGCTCTTGAAGGTGGAATAGAGGAGATATGAGGATTTTATTCAGGGTTCGTGCATAATAAGAACTAACTTTCTAAAGGAAGCGCAGGAGATGAGCTAGCTGGAGGGGCACAATGACAGCGAGGAAAGCGAGAAATAGGGTTTCTAGTGCAACCTAGAGGAGAATTTCTTTCTCCAGAAGTGTAAGAGGGAAATGTGAGAAAGTCCAAAGTGCAAAGTTAGTCGCCTACAAAATATAAGAACAGTTGAATATCGGTGCACTGGGGCTGCTAATAGCAGGATCAAAGGAAGTGTTTGTTTCGGCGAGAAAGGAAAAATAAAATCAAGTAAAACAGATGACGGAAAAGATGAGGGTATGAAGGAAAGGAAGAAGAAAAGACTCTAAGAGGTAGAGAGCAGGTCAGATATGGGGAAAACAACTGAGGCAAGAGGGTGAGTAGGAGATATGTGGAGAAGGTGAAGAACATGATAAAAGAGCAAGTGAGAGGGCGTAGGAACAAGAAGGAAGGAAGGGGGAAGTGGCGGCGAGAAAATGACAAGAGCGATTGAGTTGAGAATGGAAAAAAAAGAGAAGGCGGATGAAAGAAATAATATCGAGATAAAAGAATTGAGGCTGAGGAGCAGCAAAGAACGGAAGGGCGCGAAGCGCTACTATAAATAATGAGAGAGTTTCAGGTCAAGGTGGGTGGAGTCAAGCTTCTACGCTCATAAAATGGTCGGACACCAATTTTGTGAGGATAAGCAGAAACATCTGCATTCAGATGAGCAAACATCGATACCGCCACAACCTGTAAAACAGATCTAGATAGCATGCCCTTGAATATGGTCTTAGCGAAAGCCTTGAATAGCAGGACATAAGGTGAAGAGGAATTGGAAACGCAGTAAGGAAGGAACTGTCCAGGGTAAGCATTTCAGAACGTAAGATTAATGTGCAGTAGAAAATGAGGCATCCAATATTTGGTTTAAAATAGTTTCTTGTTTGGGAAACGAATCGATTTGTGATATTCTCAAACCGAGGACTGTTAAGAATATTGATCAATTTCTATAAATAAATTCCAGTGTTCATTCCAGAAAACATTGACTACATCCTATACTAGGATGTTACTATCCAGGGGGATCAATATATCCCATCCTATTGAACCAAAATCTTTATTCACAAGAGAAATGGTAAAATAGTCTATATCATCGACATGGCCTGTCTAGTTAACTGGAATTGTAGGCAACTTATCAAACCAAGATTCATGAGCGTAGGGATGTGAAGCATGAAGAAGATCAATATAATTTATTCGGATGAAAATGTGCGTCGTAACAAAACAGAAAATTATTGGCTGGTATTCATGATTTTGATCTTCAACGTTGGTACGCGTATATAAGTGGGTTTGCGAAAAAAAGTCCTTCCTTGAAATAAGTGTTTATTCACTATCGATTCACAACTTTTCATGTAGAATGTAGTTATACAAAGGAAAATTCTTGAATATTCAATTATTTGATCGATCCTGCAACTTTGAATTTTTAGGCCAATCGATGGAAATGGATTTGATTCAGGATCGATTGAAAGATTAATTTTTCCGGAAGAGTCAGACATCTTTTTGTTAGAGTGTATCTTCCTCTAGATCTCCCGCGACAACAAAACACTTATTCGGCCCCGTGAAACGGACAACCGATACTCCACCACCACGTTCCGCAATAGCAACCGTAAGTATTGCTTTCAAAAAAGTTTTTTCAGGCCTTCTTATTACGCATTCGAATTCAATAGGATCATTCTCATCGTTATTATCATGGTGTCGGGAAATATGGGCGTTTTCGTTCTCGAAATGTGCAAGATAACGGTGTCCATTACTGTTTAATACTAATGCTTGTCCATACGGACCAATATCTGATGGGAGTGGTGTATGCGGTTCAATAGGTTCAAGGTGTCCTCGGACTAGGGTTTCCTCTTCAGTTAAGCCACGTCTTATTTCTCGTATGACAATGTAACTTCCTGGAGGAATTTCGAAAGATTCGTGGTGTGAAATATTACTACTAGCTCCTTCATGTGCTCCGGTAAACGCAGCTCCTACAGTTGAAACAAGATTCATGCAATTTCAGTATACTAGAAAAAGAACTGTTAGTAAGTTGATGAAACGGAGATGGCAAAGTTTGCTTATCGGATGTTTAAGGGAAGGAAGCAGGGATAGGTATTAGATCAGTCTTAGAATTCATCGCGTCTTTTTTGGGTACATAAAAAATGCTCATATTATTTTTATTCCTGCTTTTTTAGTATAAGATCTTTGCTTGAGACGCAGCATTTTTAGTTCACATACACTTCGAATGAGTTGTTGAATAGAATGAACATGCACGAAGTTGTTTCGGCAACATAAGAAGTAAGACCCAGGGGCGATCAACGCAATGGGGGCAGCTAGAGAGCCTCAAGGTAAAAAGTTGCGAACTTGCTCCGCGCTGATTGGTCGAGGTGAATCGCGGACATCTTGCACTCATACTATGAGCTCCATCTGCCTCCAACAGAAAAGTGGAAGAACCAGCTTAGCGCTGATTGGTCGAGGTGAATCGCTGACCAAGTTCGCAACTCTAAACCTCGAGGCTCTTTAGGGGCAGCCACCGGCATCGACCATGTAGGTGTATGTGGTAGTAGGTTGTGTAAGGATCCGGGGAAACTGGAGGGGATAAACTAATCCAAGTGATGGCGCTGCAAACGGGACAGCGAACATTTGTATTGTTTTGCATTGGAAAATGCAAGCAAGTGATTCAGAAACGTTTTTTATGGGATTACTGATAAAAAATATACAATAAAGTGAGTAGCTTGGTGAAAGTGTGATTTATTTTGAAAGTGTTTGTCTCTTTGTAACTGCAGAACGGTGAAAACTATGGGGTATCATTGCATAGCTCCTGGTTGCAAGTCAGGTTATGACGGCCAAAAATGCCACTTTTTCCTCGTACTAAAGGATCCAAAATTAGTTGCGTTGTGGCAAAGGGCAATTTAAAGAGAAGATATTTTTTTTAAACATAAAAAACCAATTTGCGAGAAGCATTTTCGGCCAGATAATATAATTCGGGAGTCTGAAGTCCGAAGACCAGATGGAACTGTCATTAGTCCCAGGTAATTTTTGAAGTGTGTACATGGTTTATAGCTTATTTAAGGCGTGTGGGTGATAATTATCATTATTGTTTTAGAAAATTTTGAGTGAAAAAATTGAAAAATCAATTATAATTGCGATTAAGAATTTCAAAGTTTGAGATTAGAAAGATAATACGAGTGCTGCGAAAAAAATCTTCCATTCATTGCTTGTTCATACAATTAAAATCAGTGTTTCAAATAACTTTTTCTTGATTTGAAAAAACAATTTGTTTATCTTGAAAAGAAGGCTTCATAATGACAAAAGAGTCAGTCTGTGCCCATGAAATTTTTGTAATTTTTTAGAAAGTAAATAAATTTGTAAATAATAGCATTACAAAAAACACTTTGAACTGTTTTTCGAGAAACCGCACCGTTTTCATTATTTTTATTACTAATGATTCTTGCAACTTTTGATACAAAAATTAATAACTTTCGACTTGATTGCAGATATCAAATGAAATTTTCTATGACAGTTATGAAGCATTTTCTCTTTCTAATGAGAATTTTTCCTGAATTATATTTGCAAATTTATCATTTTTAATAAAAATTATTCAAACTTATTCGATTATTCATAACTTCTAGGCCCCCGATCGCAGTGGAAATTTAAAACAATGTAAACGGAACACTTTATCCCGTTGTCAAAAAACAAAAAATTGGTAATCCTCACTCTGACAGTGTTATGAGAAAGTTTTTGTCGCGGGTGCTGCGCTATTATTATAAGATTTTTCCAATTGTTGTCAGTTTTTGAGAAATCACAAAAATTTCATGGGCACAGTTGACGTCGACTGACTTTTCTGTCATTATAAAAGCTTTCTTTCAAGATAAACAAATTGTCATTTCGAATCAAGAAAAAGTGATTCGAAAAAGTATTTTTAATAATATGAACAGACAATGAATGGAAGATATTTTTCCGGAGCACTCGTATTATTTTTCTAACCTCAAAGTTTGAAAATTTGTATCACAATCATGAATAATTTTTTAATTTTTCCAAATAAACGTTTTTTTTATTAATAAGATACTTACTACCCACACGCCTTAAATTAGCTATAAACGATGTACACACTTCAAAAACTTATCGGAGACATATGACAGTTTCATCTGGTCCTCGGACTTTAGACGTCCACATTATATTATTTGATCGAGAATGCTTTTCGCAAACTGGGTTCTTATGTTTTAAAATAATATCGTTCTTAAAATTGCCCTTTGCCACAAAGCAATTGATTTTGGATCCTTTTGTACGATGAATAAATGGCATTTTTGGCCGTCATAACCTGACTTGCAACCAGGAGCTATGCAATGATACCCCATAGTTTTCACCATTTGCAGTTATAAAGAGACAAACACTTTCAAAATAAATCACACTTTCACTAGGCCAATCACTTTATTGTCTATTTTTGATCAGTAATCCCATGAAACGCATTTCTAAATCACTTGGTTGCATTTTCCATTGCAAAACAATACAAATATTCGCTGTCCCATTCGCAACGCCATCTCTCGGATTAGTTCACCCCCTCCAGGTTCTCTGGAAGCTAAGAAAACCAAAAAAGTGGGGGCGATGCATTCGGTTGCATGGGGGATATACGGTCGCGTACTATTATGATTATATTTAGTTCACAGAGCAGTTGTAGGCACGCTGCAGTTGTCAGCGGATGAACAGAGCAGAGGGCGAATGAAATTTTAATTTTGTTTGTGAACTGTCATAAACGGGCATGGCCTAAAGAAACAACTTTTTAGCGAGTGAGCGATTTGTTTTTAAAAATTTTTTAAGTGATCTTTTTTGCCTAAACTTGTTTGTGGGAGAGTAAAGTGAACAAAATGGATACCTTAAAAAAAGTATCAAAATCGGGGTGCTGTGCGAGGATGTGCAACGAAAAGGTATCGGAATGAGAAGATCCCTCTTTAAAGATTCCAAAAAAATAGAGAATTGGTTGGATTGCTCCAAAACATGGGATTGTTTCCACATTGAACTTGCCAAACAATGATGAAGAAGCACAGATTGCAGTTAATATTGAATTGCCGCAGTTGTCTTCTGAAGAATTAGATGCACAGGTGAAAAATATAAATATTGCACAGCCGAATGTAGATTCGCCATTAGTGGGAAAACGTTCACTTCATGTTTTGTGAGAAGCCTAAGGAAAAACTGCAAGGCATTCGGGAAAGCTCTCTAAATTTTCGGCAGATGAGTATTTCTTTATTTTTATACCCAGACCATTGAGAATTTCACCGTAAAAATAAGCTCTGTTATTTGCTTTCTTCTCATTAATATTACTTGAGACAGGGAATTTAGAAAAATAATTCATGTTTCTATTTAAGGGCGAAGACTTTCAGAAAAGGAATATAATTCCACTTGGAACAGGGAATTTTTTACATGGAATGGGATCTCTTTGAAAGAATAATACTTCGGATTTAGAAGAGAGTCATTTGAAAAAATCGCTCTTACAATTTGGACTTTGTCACAATTTGAAAGTCCTCTTTTCTAAATTTCCAATGAAGAAATTCCTGCAATCAGTTTTCAGATTCGAAATAGTATTTCGCAAAAGGAATATTTCTCAATCAAAATATAAAACTTGATTACATCGATCATTGCGGATTCATTCTCTTTTAGTTGAAAAATCAACTACTTGGTTGAATTTTAAACTCTTTTGTTGGAAATTGTATTTTTTTAAGCTGCATTATTAGAATTCAAAATTTACCTCTGGTTGAAAATGTAACTTCTTTGTTGAAAATCCAAGTTTTTGTCAAGACATTATTTTTTTAAATTAAACTATTTCTTTGAAATTTTAAATACTTTGAAGAAAATTCTTTTTTTTCGTAGAAAATTAATCTTTATGGTTAAGGTTTAACCATCTATTCATAAAATTTATCTATTCCACTGAAAGATTTATCATTTTACCTGGGAATTCTACAGTTTGGTTGGAAAATAATTTCATCAACTGAAAATTTAACTGCTCGATTTTGCGCGAAAAATTTTTTTTTCTTCAAAACCTAATTCTCTGGCTCAAAAATTTTTCTTAACGGTTAACAATTCAAGTTATACAGTTCAATATTTTAAATTTCTGTCTAAACTACATTTTGTTGGAAACTCTCGTGTTTAGTTTAAACATTAATTTTCCAAATCAAATTGTAACTTTTCCATTTCTGGTTAAAGATGATTATTTTCATATTTTAATTCAATTTTTTCCAGTTCAAAATTTGAGTATTCAAATTTGGTTTCTGTTTGAGAATTCAACTCTTCCAGTTGAAGATTCTTCATTTTAAATAAAAACTCTAATGTTTGGTTTGAAATTGGTTTTTAAAACCGAAAAAGTTACTGTTCTATTCTTGGTTGAAAAAATTTATTTTTTCAACCAAGTCCTGACAATTAGTCAACACAATTTCTTGATTTTTTGTTGAATTAACTTGGTCAGAATTTTTTGTTGTTGTTATTATAAAGTAACTTCTTCAAGTGATCCAAGTATTTTATTTTTTGTACAAACATTTCGTTTTAATTCGAAATTCTTCTCTTTAAAAGATAAACTGTTCGAACACAATTCTTCTTGATTGGTGTTCTTGATTTTGAATTCAACAATTTTTTAAAAATTATTTTGTTCCGTTAGAAATTTATCCTTATTGTTGAATATTCAACTTCATGGAAGTCATTTTTCTTCCTCGCGCTGATTAAACAAGTTGAAAATTTTTCTTCTTTGTTCAATAATTTTGGATAATAAGAATGTGAGGATTTTATAAAAAGTTTAAAAGTGATCTTCTCTAGTGAAAAATGGACTATTCGTTTGGAAATTCCTTTTTCTTGACCCAAAATTAAATTTTCTGTTGAAAATTTATCTATTTGGTTAGGCTTCTAACTATTTCTTTATAAACTCGCCTTTTTTCGTTGTTTTAAACAGGATGAAGAATTCGTTCTTGTTTTTATTGAAAATTAGTTCTTGAGCGGATTCGTTTTTTTTTCAGGTCATTTCTTAAACTGAAAAATTTAACTATTTAATATTTTGTTGAAAATGTACCTTTTTGATTAAGGGCGTTTATATTTTAGGAAAAAATACAATATCATACGATTTTAATGCACAAAATAGGGCTGTACAGTTTATTATATAAATATTAATGAGTTAGAATATTGATTGAAAAGAACATTTCCAAATACAAATGTCTAATTATGAATTTTATACTAGACATTCAGCATGCAATAGAGGAGCCATATTATTTTTAGGTTTTAAAAGCATATTGAATAATTTAAGAGTGCTATTATCTGATTTTCGAGAAGAATGTGAAATGTGCGGAAATCTAGTGCCACGTTGCACATTCAAAAATTGATGATTCTGGAAATCGTAATAAATTTCTATACGGTTATGTGTTGCAAGATTTGTATCCAGCACCCAAGTGAAATTTGAGATTCATGTTATATAAGTTACATGCGTGAAAAGCATATGGGAAAATCTGGAGGTGCTTTTACCTTATTTTCAACCGAAATGTGAGAAAATCAATTGCCATATAAGAACATGGTTAGATCAATGTTTCAAAAAAAAATTCCACTCGTATATAATCAGAACATTGTATTGGGCGTCATTTTTTATTTCGATAGGTTACAATAGTTAAATATGGAAACGTGGCACAAACCAATAAAAGACAAAGGGTAATAAGTTGCTCAGGTGAAAATTCCATGATAATTTCGGCGAGCAAAAGAATCAAAGTTCGGCAAGACAAAGGTGGAAGATCGCTGAATTTTCATTTTACTCCTGCCGATCATGATTTTTTCGCATGCCGAGATCATCCCAGGATTTCCAGCTGAACCAATTTCTAACCTTTGTTCTTTCTGTCGAATGAATACAAATGTAGAATTATAAATTTCATATTATTTTAGGCTAACTATTTATTGCCAATATCCGAAAATATGTAATATTTCCTAAGAGCATTGATAATACTATATTAAATTATGGTAGACAAACTCACTTGCAAAATTAGACAAAGTCAAGCAGGCAATTATGAGAATAAGAATATTCATTGTTCCTTGATACGGATGGAGATAACGATGTAGATTTTAGACTGATTTCTGGAGAGTTCCGTGAAGGGCGACAGTTGTTTTATATCATTTACAATTGAGTGGGGGGGGAGAAGATTTCGTGATATCCAAGTTTCCCATATCTGCTCGATCTATCACTCATATAACCTCCAGAATGTTTGCTTGTGCTATATGTCGTTTTCGTCGGGGTCTGATTTCAGAGGTTCTAAAGAATATTTTCTTCATGCAGGAAATAGTAACGTGGAATCAGTTTATTCAAGCTTTTGACTCATGCATTGTCAAAGGCCGGATTCGCATACTTCTTTACTCACAATACTTAACATAAATCTGACATTATCGACTTCGCAATTACCAAAAATAAGTTCGACAATCGCTTTTGATGAATTAGACTTAGACCATGAAACAGTTCTACCAAACCTTTCCGCCAATTGCGAAGGAGCTCTGGTCCTACCTCGCTACAATTTTTCAAGAACAAACTTTGCAAACATTCTGCTTGAGTCCAGAAACTTATATAATTTTTGACCCCGCATGGGTATTTTTCACCCGGCAACTCTTTGAAAGCTTCTATCTCCTGATCCAATTAATCAATTTGAGTGATTCTTTTTTTGAATCGATGGGAAATTTACCCAGAAAGGCGGAGAAAATATTTATATTCCTTTTCATGTATAAGCCAGGCGGTAGAGCAAGAAAATGGTCATTTTTGAAAATAAATCCGACCAAAGAATTATGGTTTTAAAATGTTCTTCGGGTAAATATAGGGACCCGTTTACGTAATCCCCCTCCCCTCCTCTGTGCGTATCTTTTGGCAGTGGCGTAAAGTTCTAAAAACCGATTTTTTGTATATAACTTGTTTGTTTATGGTTTTTTTGCAATCTCCGTGTCTACAAAAATCAAATAACATAAAATTTTCCACAAAAAAGGTTCTATTAATTTTTTTCATATGACCCATATTTTTCGAGTAATAGCCGGCCAAAGTCCAGAAATTTTTTTAAATGTTGAAAACTTGCACTTATCCTTGTTTTCACTATATACGGTTTTCACCAAACGACGGTATAGGTTTTATGTGATTAGATTTGCAAGTGAAAAATGGATGAAAATAAGTGTTTTATATGTAAAAAAAGTCTTTCCAGCGAAGGTGATATAACCGAGGTGCGGGAGAGAGGGACAAATACCTTGTGAGAAGCTAGTCTTAAAAGGAAAGACAATAAAGTCGATCAACCTAAAGGATTGAAATCTGTTTTTTTGCATTTGAAGTGTCAAAAATCGTATATGAAAGAATCAAGCATCGCAACTGCTGTGAAAGCGGGTAAGGTTGAATCGACTGCTAGGAGACCAACTGATGGATTTTCGTGGAAATTTAAATGCTTATTTTTGCGGGAGATGCATTGTCCGGATTCGTGAAAGCGAAAACTAGTAATGTTATGACTATATCCTTTCATGAGCATATAATGAAAGTTGGGGAAAATCAGAATGATGAATGGGGAAGGACTGTAATATCGCGCATTGAAATTGTTGATCTCTTAGCCGCTGAAGGTATGTAAATAAACAACTAGTATACATCCCTAACTAGAACTGTTGTTGAATATACTCCTACTATTTTTTCTGATTAAAGAAAATAGAATTCTGATAGTTTCAAATAGATTTCTGGCAATTTTATTAAGAAATACTAGTTACTTTGACGAAACAAGATAGTAAGGGCAAATTCTGGTTGACTAAGGCGAAATTTTGTTGAGTGTGTAGTTACTATTACAAAAATACGAAATAATTACTAAAAGGATTTTTATGTTATTATTAATTACAATTGCAATTATTATGTTCGTACCTACAGGTTGATGCCATTCGACCTGCACAAGGGATTTTTTCGGCCCTCAGACGACACATGAACAGGGCCGATTTGAAAATGAGGACCTCTCCTCCGTGACCGACAAGATTTATTCCTATATTTTGGAAACCCGAGAGGAATGTCAGTTTTCTTTGAATGAGATACTAGGAATATATATGGGACCCCTTCCATCGACGCGGAGCATTCTAATGAGGCTAGACAGCACTTACAAGGATTAAAAAATTATCTCGCAAAAAAGGAGCAGGGAGCCGATTATTTCTTTCCGTGATACTGGACGTAAGATATTGACCTAATTCCAATTTAATTTTTTGGTACGCCTGTTAACTTCTGGATTTTTTACATTCAAACGATTAAGCTATTTCGTACATTTTCTGACTAAGTGGTGTCAAATACTTACATACATAGGCTCGCAATTATGGAAACCGTATATAGTGAAAACATTTATTCCATTGATAAAATTATTTATAAACAGTACAAATTAAGTTTTAATGCATTTTGTATTTATTAACATTGATTCTTCCGAAAGTAGTGCATAAATTCATCCAATTTCATTTGGGAACTAGTATAAGTGCAAGTTTTCAACATTTGAAAAAAATTTTTAGACTTTGCCCGGCTATTATTCAAAAAATATGGGTCTTATGAAAAAAATCAATAAGACCTTTTTTGTGGAGAATTTTATGTACTTGAATTTTTGTAGACAGAGAGATTGCAAAAAAACAATAAACAAACGAGTTATAAACAAAAAAAACGTTTTTCGGAACTTTACGCCACTGCCAAAAGATACGCACAGGGGGGAGGAGTGGGATAACGAAAACGGGTCCTTATATTGACTCAAAGAACATTTTAGAACCATGATTTCTGTAGCCGGAATCATTGTCAAACAAAAATACCTACCGCCTGGTCCAGTAACAAAAATGAGATAGCTGAAATGGTAAACTTTAAGGTTTTACTATTTTTTTTTATTCATTTCAAAAACCATATTTTTTGGCAAATTGAATGTAACAATTTTCGGAAAGAGTTGAAATAGAAGGAAATTTATCAGTTGGTAGTTTAACGTAAAAAATAAAGTTGATGATGTGAACATTGAATTTCTATCCATCAAGTTATCGTGAATTAGAGTACCTATGAATATATTAATAATATAATTGTCAAATATTCAACACAGGTTTTTTAGTTCTAGATTGATTGGTTGATTCAATGTGTCCCCTGAGGGTTTATATTTCCGTCGCACCTCTTCACTATTTCTTTACACACCCTACCACTTCCTCAATAGTAGGTAAGGAGGACCTACAGCTCAATGTGGGTTCCAAACCACCAAGAAAACCAGCCCCAAGTACTTAGAGTAACCTTTTTCTCAAGAGGTACCGACACCACGACTCTCCGAAGATAAACACACCCTTGCTTCGTGTTCACCGTGTGGGCCAAGAAAGCTCTTTCAGAGTGCAAGGCGGGAATCGAACCCACAACCAGCCAGCGTGGGTCCAAAGCTCATGCCTTAGCTTCAACGACCATCTGACTACCCTCACATAGTTCAGTTATTGAAATAGAAGAAAAAATCAAATGTATGGATTTTCAAAGTAATATAAATTTCAACATGAAAATTCACTGGAGTATCATTATTATACGAGGAAGTGCATACATAAATTTTAATGAGCTCACATATTTAAAAAAAATTGATTCTTCACGCTACATTCTACGCAAATCTTCGCCACGTGATCCTTGCACTCCTAAATGGCATGCCTTCTGATTCTTTCAAAAACGTTCGATCTGTTTCGCCCCGCGTTGTCTGCTACGAGTCATCATCTGCACAAAAAATATCTCATACCCATATTTTGTTACATTGCAGAAAAATTGTAAACCAGTTATACCGCCAATACGTATTTGTACCTGCAAACCGTTGATATTGTCTAAATATTATTGAAAACTTTTCGAACTCTTTCGATCAGTTGGTGCTAGATATTCGAGCACAAAAAACCACGCATCACTCTTCAGTAAACTTTAGAATAGTATAATTTTATTACCTTTTTCTAACGCTAAATAAACACTGGGTGATCTACACCTGAGCCTCCACTTCCAATGGTCACGCTGCGACTTTTTATGGAGCACTGACGCTCGCCCAAAAAGTGCTCGTAGTAAACACCTTAAACTAGCTTGCATTTCTAGTCCCATGGTCCGAAGTTCGTGTGTTCCAAAACAGCACGTATTGAAATAAAACCGCCGGGTATTTTGTAACCAGTGTGTATCATGAGGGTACGAAACCATAACTTATTCCAGGTCTACTATAAAATTTACTATTCACGCTTCCGTACCTTATACTACGATTAGAAAATACGATCCGCCTCTTAGCCCCGAGATCAAAGACCTTTTCCGCACTCGTAATAAACTCTTCCGAACGCATCAGAAACTTTATAGTTAGATTCTTGAAAACACAATAAACCGTCCCTGACAATCTTTAGCAATCAAAGTTCAAGAGCACTGATTTGGAAATGAGAGGACAGAAGTCGATAGACTACAAATTTAAGATAACACTATATGTCCTGCATGATGAGCCATCTGGCACTCATTAACAAACATCTGAATGGGGAAAAATAGTCTCTGAGTATGTCGGAATCCCGCGTTTCGATGATTTCAAGAGAATAACTCACAACGAATCAACCAAGCAAATTTGAAATACCCAAAACAACAAAGCACCGGACCTGACAATGTTTCAAATTTCGTTTCCGGAAATTCCCTATCTCGTGCCTCACTCCTCTTGCCACTATCCTCGAAACTTATCTTCAAGCCTCTGAAAATGACAGGGGAAGACGGGACACAATTCATACAAAATATTAGAATTAACGGTTTCAAATACAAGATTGATAACACTATAGATGAAATGAACAATTATATAACAACACTATATAAAAAGGTTCGGGGACTCGACATGCTGGAGAAAAATCCGATGCAGATGGTAAAAATAATTATAATAAACCGTGGTACGACAGGAAATATATTAGAGCTAAGAGTGTCGTAAAAATATCCCTAAGAGCATGCACGAAGAGATGGTTCACGAACCAACAACATTCAAAAATTGTGCCGAAGTAAAAAATAAATAACAAAATCTACTATACAAATTCGAAAAATTGGTAATGAATGTTATTAGGCAAAGCGAGTAGTTTTTTTTCTATATTTTTATTTTTATTAGAAAAGTAAAGAACGAAGCAATGCTGCCAGATTCGTACCTTGGGGACCATCCGCCCGATGTACGCACTTCACATAATTATACACAAAGTGTACATAGACGTAAAGTGCACTCACAGGCGCATAGTTTACAAGAGACGAAGGTGAGTGTGGGGTTCATCAAGCGACACCTACCCACTAAACATTTAACTCCTTTTTCCTACCAACCTCCCTGGTTGCAGACGACAGCTTTGCTCTGCCCTCTGACTCGTTTCCTACCTCGAGTAGGATGTCTTCATCCCGCGTTTTCCGAAGACCCCTGATTTTGACACCAAGGGTGTCCGGTTCCACCGTCCTTTTGATTTTTCGTAGGACCTAGGCGTAGCTCGAACCCTCGGACGGCTTTATAAAGACCGCTTCGGGACAAGCTCGTTTCTGGACCTCCCTCTTCTGCTGCGTCCTCGTCTTCCTCTCCACTGTTGGTGGTTTCTCCTTAATAGAGCTCGAGGCTACGAGTACGGGTCCCTGCCCTCAAGTCATTGCCTTCTCCAGCGCTGGCCTCTTTGCGCTCGAGTCTAGGGGACTTGCGGTGGGTTCTCTCTGCCTCTTCTCTTTAGTGGGGGCGAGAGTTTTCCCGGCATCTTTTCCCGTATGAGTCCCCTGCTCAGATATATTAGCCGCTTTGCTAACAGAGGCTGCCAGTACTGCGGCTGATTTCTCTTCCCTCTTGTCCTCAACGATCTTCCTGCAGAGAAAGTATCTGTAAGATAATTTATAGCTCAACCGTTATTCTCGGTCACTCTTCATTTTTTGAAGGGTTATCTCTGCTTTATTTAATCCCTCTCGGATCAACATGTACATGTTTTTATGTGGCTTGCAGGAACTCACCATCTTGTTTATAATCTCCTCCATCTCTTTGAGGTTCTCAAGCTCTTTTTCTCGTTGCTGATCCACGGAACCGTTTTCATGAAGTCTCTCTTCCCTTTCCTTTTCCGTCTCCATGACTTCTAATTCTCCACCAAACATTTCTTCGCTGAGGCTTCTTTTTAGTAATCCGGATTCCTAAATTCCCTTGGGGTGGTTTTTTGTCGAGAAACCTACTCATCTTTGATATGTTTATCGGGGTTCCTTCCCTTATCTGGTTTTTGTCCACCCCGGGTATTTGATTTCCCTGGTATTAACCATATCTAGGAAGCATCTTCCTATCCGCAACCTGGATCCCCTTATCCGCAACCCCTAATCCGACACTCTATGTTTGATAACTCGATCACATCGGGGGAATCAGAACCAGTCTAGCAAAATGTAAGGTAGGAAAATCACCGGGTCCAGATTGGATGCCAAACGAATTTTTCAAAAACTTGCCAGATATTGCAATAGAAAGTAAATTTGCTTAAAATAAATATATATTTAGTCGTTAAGCCTTCATCATCACCTGTTCTCGGGTCTGACATTCAAGAAGATCAGACGTTACCAGCTGCATATCTTGCAACATTGGTAGTATTGTGGTTCTGTGAAACTTTAAATTCATTGAGCTTAGCACTAAAAAGCATGCCTTACAGGTTCAAAATACACGATTTCGAGGATTTTTCACATATGACTTATCTTTCGCACATAAATGACCTAAAGCTTTACTGCAAAACACTGCATTTGAATAGAGACAAATCAGGTACTCCAAGATTTGAAAACAAGAATAAGCATCATATGAGGGCAATGGCTGAAGGTTTGTCGTACAGATATCTAAGTATTCTTGAGCTTAGGAGTATTCAAAGTACGATAGGCAAGAGAAGCCTATAAAGACTGCCTCTATCACAAGACTCAGATCAGTTCTCATATACTCTTTTGGGCTCATTAAATTCTAGAACACTGATCCGAAAAGGATGAGCAGAACCATTAACGTAAAATCACCAAACATTGGATGCACAACACTGATTTGATGATTAAAAAGACAATCCTATCATGATATTGAGGGGATGAGGACGTTGTAGATGTTGAGCAACTATTTTCATCACAACTTATAGAGTTGAGAAGCCATCGCAAAATTAATCAAGATGTTACACTTTACAACACTATCTGCAAAGCACCCCAAAACGTTAGAATTTGAAAACAAATGTGAATGGGCATTTGGTAAAAACGTAGTAAGATAGAAAACATGCAAAGACGGAAGAGAAATCAAAAGGAAGTGCAATAAGCGGAATCAGGAGCGGATGCAGAAAAATATTTCGAGAGGGGGGGGGGGGGGGCGAAACGGGGAAAAAAAAGAACCCCTATGGAACATTTAACCGGGGTAAGCGGAAATGGAGGGGGGGGAAAGTTTGTTGGGGGGGGTGGCCCACCACCCCCCCACC
>WSXT02184490.1:0-20685 GCA_011762715.2 Neuroterus valhalla | reverse complement strand
AGAGTAACACACGAGTTATAGAACTGGTGAATCACCTTGAGGCGGACATTTGTCGTCACCGGTTAGTCACCTGAAAGGCACCAGTTATATAGCATGTTACATTGTGTTCTTGGACAGCTACATAACTGTGATATAACCAGTATTGTTGGGTAGCTGCCGGGAAAAGTAGTCACTTTCAACTTCTAAGTGTCAAAAATCCATACAAAATTCTAAAATGTTTCCAAAGCTTCTAACCTTAAATCTCAAACATCGATTTTGTACATTTTGATGTTGAATAATTACAAAAAAAGTTGGGTCCCCTCTCTGCTAGGGGAGGCTGTAATTTTCATCCTCGAAAAATATCGAAAATAACTGAATCAATAACTGTAAAAAAGTTTCATCCCTTAGCTGCTGGAAGAAAGAGTCAATAGGTGGCTAGGAGGAGGAAACTTGTTTTACAGTCATTTACCATCAAAATCTACAAAATCCATGTTTGAGATTTAAGGTTAGAAGCTTTGAAAACATTTTAGAATTTTGTATTGATTTTTGTCACTTAGAGGTTGGAAGTGACTACTTTTCCCAAAAGCTAGGGGGATGAAACCTTTTTTACAGTATTTGGCATTAAAATATACTAAATACATGCGTTGTATTCAAGGTAAGAACATTTTCACTGCTGCTTTTCATAATTGGGGAATTGGAGTTGATACAGAGGAGGGATCTTCAAAGATTTACTCTACATTAAGTTCGCTGTTGTGTGACAATGAGGCCCTCAAGAGTGCCTCTGGACTTATGGAGGGTCAAAATGCAACCATTTATTGCAGACTTTGTAAAATGCGGAAGAAATAAAATGAAAAGAACTCTGCTTAAATTAGAATGTTCAGACCGTATAATTTTAATTTGTAATTAACATTCTTTTTAATTTTAGTTTTATGTGATTTTTATTCAGGCTTTATTTTTATATTCTAATTTCACCGTCAAAAAGTGACTTTCACATCAATAAATTTTTTGAAAATTCAGACATCAAATTTTGTAAACAAATATGAATAATACATTTAGTAATATAAAATATCTTATTTTCATACTTTTGGTGTGAACCGAAGAATTAGAATGTTCAGACCATATAATTCTAATTGGTATGTGCTTAAGAATCCATTCCTCGTTTTTCCAACTGCTGACAACTAGTCTCGATGGCCGCATGGTTAGGCTCGTTGATAAGCGTGCGTTAGGTTATGCGTTCGGATCCCCCCCCCCGTTGCGTGTCAAATTTTCATTGTTTTTTGAGTGTTAAAAATTACGATGTATCAATCAATCATGAGAAGATGCATGTATATTTCGAGAAAAGTCATGTATTATGTGTAATTATATATTTTTAAGGATTCTTTCTTATATCTTTAAGCGCTATTTTATTAATCATTGAAGAGAAGCATCTGCTGCGCACGCAGTCGCATGTACGATTCTTGTTCAGAAGAACGGACTCATCTGTTGTATGTTCTACTGAACAGGAATCGTACGTGCGACTGCGTGCGTAGTAGAAGCTACTCTTCAGCGACTAGTGGAATTGACTAAACACGTGTCAAGGCTGCTACGGAACTGTGACATAATTATTAAAGAGCATTAGCATACCGTTTCGTAACTAGTTTAACATTTGTATACAACATTAAAATATTATAACATGGTTACATACGTGTTACAAATCTCACGTAACAGAGTCACAAAGCAGTTATAGAACTGGTACATCATCTTGAGGCGAACATTGTTCGTCACAGGTGAGTCACCTGTAACTCACCAGTTATGTAGCATGTTATAATCTGTTATTGAACAGCTACATAACTGTAATATAACCATGTTTGCTGGGAAGGGGAACACAAAAAGACCTAATCATGATGGAGAGTCTTTTGAAGATATTGAAACGCTTGTAGCTTGCCCAGGGTCGTTTGGGCACACCTGAAGCCACCGCTGGGGGCCACAGCATGCAGGACGGTGGTCATGGTGAGCTGCGTGATGATCAGGCAGATCTCGCCAAACAACAATTTGGCCAGCAAGGACATCTGCGGAATGTGGAGAACAGTAGAACATCGCCTGTGCCTTTAGAAGATGCTTCGGCTAGCTCAATCGATTAGCAGCTAACCACCTCATTGGGAATACCGTAGGAGAGCATCATGTGGACACCAACGGTGATGGAAGAATTGATGCGTATCCATTACCAAAGCGCAAAATTTAGGACCAAGAGCGAAAAAGCTACAATTTGAGAACAAAGTTCCCGGAGAAGACAAAATTATATCAACAAAGATATAATAATGTCAACGGACTTATCCCCAATACGTTAACTTCTCGAACAAATTACTGGAGAGGGTCTCAAAACTATAAAAACAAGTTACTTTTTTCAATTTCCTATGAGCCTTTATTTCATGCATTATGTGAGTTTTACGAAATTGATGGAAAATTACTTGGAAGAATCAAAATAATATTCATAGGATTGTCTGAAAAATGCTAAAAAAATTTTTTTTCGTATGAATTTGTTCTGTTGCTCATTTTAGTACCAATTAATCGGTCGAATAGAGAGGAACTTATCTTGGAATACTCTTGCAAAAAAATGGTCTTCTATCAAAAGTTCAGCTGTAGCCCTCCTGTAGGTCGGACGTGTTTAGGGTCCGCTCTCTGAATTGTGTTGCTTTCCATACTAAAGTGTGTATTTTGAAATTAAATCCAAATAATGTGACCAATGGAGAGTCTGAAAAATTTATCGTTATCTGTGCAAGAAGAAGTTGAAACAACAAATGTAAAAGTAAGCTTGGTGATCGGAGATACCACTATAGGTTTTGAAAGTCCTGACCTCTCTACAAAAATTTGAATAACTCGGTGACGAGAAATCTCTGAAGAACAAAACAAACTTCATTTTAAAGATCATTACATTAGGCACAAATTTTCCATTCATAGTTTTTCACATATTGATTACATATGGAGTGAGGGTAACGTGAAGGTACAAAAACACTGTCGAAAACGTAAATTTCAGAACAGTCAACTTTGACTTGTTCTGGTTTGTAGAAAAATTGATAAAAAGGAATGAAACAAGATCAGACGGCTACCTTGACATTTTGTCTGATTGTAAATATCATTATAATTTTGAAATGTTCATTAATTAAGCTTACAGAGTTAATTGAAGAGGAAGTTGCGATCTCAGCTCCAAATTGTGATAGAATACTCTGATAAAGCTCAAAATAAGTCATAAAATTCAAACAATAAAATGAAAAAAGAAATAAGGTTTCATAATAGTTATATGAGTGGCTATTGGCGATTGTTTTTTTCTTTTGGTTTTTTTTTCTCTGAGCATAAAAGGAGTTAATAGGACCAGTGTCAGCCAAAGATGAAACTTCATGATCGGCACGTTTTACAAGCTACCTGATGCCTGGCAACTTGGGGAAAATGAAAAAAAGAGCAATGGCGTAGGCAACGGATATTCATTCGAAGATACAAATTTTACTTCAATTTTTTTTTCATATTTTGGCATGAAATAAAACATCTTCCAATGAAAAATTTGCACACTTTTGGGTTAGTTCATTTTTATGATTTTTTCATGTTTTGGGGTGCAATCCACATTTGCTATGGGGAAAAAACTTTTTTTTCATCTTTTGGTATGGAATAAAGTAACTTTTAATAAAAAATTACAGACTTTTGAGTTATTGCATTTTTTCCGATTTTTCATGTTCTGGGGGATGAATCGGGGTGCGTTCCACATTCGCGATGGGGATGAAACTTTTTTTTCATCTTTTGGCATGGAATAAAGTAACTCTAAATAAAAAAATTTCAGACTTTTGAGTTGGTGTATTTTTATGATTTTCTCATGTTTTGGGGGATGATTTGGGGTGTGTTCTACATTCGCGACGGGGATGAAACTTTTTTTGCCATCTTTTGGCATGAAACCAAGTAACTTTCAATAAGAAAATGTCAGACTTTTGAGCTATTGCACTTTTTCTGATTTTTCATGTTTCGGGGAATGAATCAGGGTGTGTTCTACATGCGCGATGGGGATGAAACTTTTTTTGCTATCTTTTAGCATGAAACCAAGTAACTTTCAATAAAAAATTCCAGACTTTTGAGTTTTTGCATTTTTTCTGATTTTTCATGTTTCGGGAGATTATTTGGGGGTGTGTTTCACATTCGCTAGAGGGATGAAACTTTTTTGGGTAGTTTGTAGGGTGGTATAAGACTGATTTCTGGCATAAGAATTCGCACTTTTGCATGTTCAGGAATTTGACTTTTTTCGTTGATCAAAAACGTTTCTAACTTCAGTTTCAGATTTCTTCAGCTGTCATTCTCTTCATGGCCAACAAGCATATTTCCTACGCCTTTGGCTTCAAACTTACACCCAAATTTATTTTCAGGCATCTGGAAGAGGTGAATTTTGACCCTAGCCGAGCTGGACCGGACAATGGTTGGGACTGTATCATTTACACTTGCCGCTGCCAAGCTACAAAAAAAAAATCCAGAAAAAATAATTCTTTGTAGACAATTATGTTATTGTCTTACAACCGTAATTCTTTTTTCATTCTGATGTTTGAATTTTATGAATTATTTTGATCTTCATCAGAGCATTCTATCACAATTTCGAGCTGAGATCGCAACTTCCTCTTTAATTACCTCTGTGAGCTTAATTAATCAACATTTCAAAATATTAATGATATTCACAATCAGAGAAAATGTCAAGGGAGCCGTCTGATCTTTTTCTAATCCTTTGAATCAATTTTTCAACAAACCAGAAGAAGTCAAAGTTGACTGTTCTGAAATTTACGTTTTCGACCGTGTTTTTGTACCTTCACGTTATCCTCACTCCATATGTAATCAATATGTGAAAAACCATGAATGAGAAATTTGTGCCTAATAAAATGACCTTTACAATGAAGTTTGTTTTGTTCTCAGAGATTTCTCGTCACCGAGTTATTTAAATTTTTGTAGAGAGGTCAGGACTTTTGAAACCTATAGTAAATCCCTACAAAAATCGGATGAAAGGATTTTGGAGGAGCTCCAGAATTACGAAGATAAACGCATTCTCCAAGAAGAGGGAAATCTTTTTTTGGAAAATAAATTAGGTATCATGAAAGAAAAAAATTGTTTTATAGAAGCTAGAGAAAGAGCCAGAACCATCTTGCTCTATAACGTTAAGGATGATTTCATCAGCAATAACCGTCTCTCTTATTCTATCAATGCCATCTTTGAAAAGGCTAATATTGACATACCGAATGCTTGTTCCGAAAGGGTCATATGGATTGAAAAAATTCAAGGTTCAAGACCACTTTTGGTTTCGTTTACTCATTCGAGATACAAAGAGAAGATTTTTGAAAATGCAAAAAATCTGCGGTGTCTGAAGGTGACCTTTCCAAACGATCTCACTCATGAACAGAGAGAAACGCGTTAGAAGGTGAGAGGATAGCAACTCAAATTGGGGGGATTCGGAAAGTCTTCCCTTATCATGGGGAATCGTCTTTTTATGGACAACGACTACTATGATTTATCATCTATAGAAAAGTTGCTTGCAGCAAATAATGTTGATGGATATCAATCTGAGGGCGGTGACTCAATGACTTTGACAAGCTCTACAGCAAGCAGGGAAAGGGGACGACCTCCTAAAATCATATCACCTAATATCGACAACAATGAGGAAGCCAAAAACATGCACAAGAACGAAGCAATTAGGACTTCTTCAAAGGAGGTCATAAAAGGAGCAGAGCCCAGAATAGCCCCGACAGCATGAGGGATGCTCCATCAAATCATTGCCAAGAGTTGTTTTCTGTAATGCCAGTGGATTTAGGAATTTCAATGACATTTATGCTCATACTACCACTGAGGATATTATGTGTGTTAGTGAGACGTGGCTTACTCCTCTACCCTCCAAATTATCCATCCTCATCGAAACTCCGGCTGTCAAGTGACGTACAGTGTGGCAACGGAGGAATCAACAATGGGAAGGGCAAAGGGAGTTCTAGTCATCATCACAAACATGGATAATAGTGACACAAAAGAAATTATATGTGTGGCTTAGGACTATATCTTTTTCAAAATAAATAATATTTCTTCTTTCAATATCAAACTGGGTTCAATATAGTCTAATCCAAGCTCTAATATTGTCAAATTTTTAAATAAAATCAATGAAGTTATTTATGATATTTCCTTAAAATATCCAAATTGTCCTATAATAATACGATGAGATTTCAATTGTGAAGTTGGAGATTTCGACCCATTAGAGTAAGACATTGTATTTATTAATAGCAGCATATTCAACGTTAGGTCAAGTCTGGACCATGAACAAGATGAAAGAGGCAAATTGATGATTGCATGCTTTGAAAACAATTGTTTGTTCATTTTGAACGGAAGAACTAGGGATGATTATCCTGCTCAATATACCTTCTTCGGGGGGAAAAGTTGTTCGATTATTGATTTGGCTTGGATCAATACCGTGAGTGCTACACTAGTTGATAATTTTGAAGTTTTGAGGGTTCCGTCGGGATCTGATCATTTCCTCACAGCGATAACTTCCATAGCTGACTCGGGATATAATTGTATTAACATAAAAAGTAATGCTTATTTCAAATGGAAGAACGAAACATATGGAAAATATATTGAAAATATTCCGTATCGCTTGGAACCTTATTATCGGAATTTGGCGATAGACGATCTTGAGAATAATTGATTCAAAAATATCACGAATACAGCAACTCAGTTAGTAATGATTGTAACACCAAGTAGGCAGCTCAGTTTTCCGAAGCCATGATTCGATGAGGATTGTAAAAACTGAAAAAGAGAATTAAAGCAAATGTTGAAAAACTGTCTGACTTTAAAACAGAAATATACGAAGTAACTGTTATTCAAAAAAGAGGCTTATGAAAAATCTCCGTTTGAATGTCTTGCGATGGCTTAGGATTATAAGCAATTTGGGATGGTTGGTAATACCTCCGAATCCAGATTATCAAAGAAGAATCGCAGAGATCCAGGCACGCGGGAAACATACTTTCGATCTATATATTCTGCCCGGGATCCTGATACCGACATATTATCTATCAACGAAGTCACATGAAATTTTGTTCATTCTTGAAAATTTTACGTGATTCAGTGACATAGATATTTGGAAAATTCAATGGCTGTTACGTGACTTTGTTACTACTATGTTTTGTAAATGAAGTTTTCTTTGCTATAAGTTTTTTCTACTATATGTATCGGAAAATAAAATTACAAATGGAAAAAGTATTACTTCTCAATAACAGTTTCTTTTCAATTGTGCACGCAAAATGATGGATTCTTTTTTTTTTATGAAAAAGAGAAAGTAGATTGATGGAATAAATAAAATTCGTTTATGGTACTATCGTGAAATTTAAAAAATACCCACGTTACTGAGTCACGTAACATTATCTTAGAAAAAATCAACGTTAATTAGTCACGTACTTTTTTCATTAATGAACAAAAACCTATGTAACCTAGTCACGTAACATTTTCATGAATGAACAATAACCTATGTAACTTAGGCACGTAACATTTGGATAAAAAATGAAACATTAAATGGTATGTGCTTTTGTTACGTAACCAAGACACGAAACTTTGCTACGTTACAAAATCATGAATCTTTTTTCAATAGGGGAAGGAGATTATGCAGGGAGAAGTCCTAAGTCCAACGATGTGTACTTCGTTAATCGCTGATTTAGAGGAATTTCTACTTGCTAGAGGTATCAGGGATGTGTCGTTAGATGACTTGATTGAAATTTTGTTTCTCGCTTACGCGAACGACTTGTCCTTCCTTGCGGAATCCCTTGTGGAAACAAGATGAATTCTTGAAGGATTATATGAATATTGTAGGATAAATGATCTGAAGGTCAATATTGACAAAACGGGAAATCTAATCTTCAGGGAGGAAAAACATGGATAAAATAAAAACATCCATCTTTTATGTACGGCGACTGCGAAGTGGGAATTCTTAAGAGTTATATTTATCTGGGCATACCCTTCAGTCAGTTTGCGATTTCTGTTGATGCAATGAACACAGCCGTGAGTAAATCTAATATGCCTTTGAACTCTTTAATTTCTCTGATTCAAAGATGGAAACTCGACTCCTGGCTCCCAATTGTTAGAATTTTCCAAAGCCTTGTAACTAGTATTTTTATGTACGACGCGAACACATGGAGTGTACAATATTTTGGGGCAATTGAAAAAATTCAGAAAAAATTTTATAAGAGAACCCTGCATGCATCAAAAAGTACTCGAGGACATGCAATTCGAATAGGGACTGACCCTTTCAGTTGTCAGTTCGAGTTCTCAGTATTATATTTAATTGGATCGAAAAAATCTTGAAGATGCCTGATGATTGATACCCGAGAAAAATTTATTCAAGGTTGAGGGAATTAGACCAGGCGTGGATCCAGGGGGGGGGGCACGGAGTCCCCCCCCCAAATCCAGACTCACGTTTCTGGGATAAGTTCATTCATCATCTTCACGTTCTAACGTGGAGTTTACACCTTTCGAAAAACCATTATAGTTAATAAGAAAAAGGATCACCTTATTGATAAATAAATAAAAAGTCTTCAAAGATTTGTTGATGGCCTATTTTCTTTTTACATTCTCATTCCGAATAAGGAGGTATCAGTTTTCATGAAATTTGCCTTTGTCAATTTGCTTCAGATCTTCACCTTTTGAGACCTTTCTGAGTCAGAAATAACAATTTTCGCAAAGGAGTCAGTCTTTTTATGTGTCTGTCTGTAGTCTGTATGCCTGCATGTAGTCAGTTGTATTGTGTAGGCACGACAGCTTCCGACGATTCTGGCAAAATTATTCATTTTAAAAAGATCTTTGAATCCAATTCACACCATTTTTCTGGTTCGATGCATAGTTTCCGTTTAAATCGTTAAATAGTATACAGCAATTGAAAATTTCTCTTTTCAGCGGAACTATGCGAGATCCGAGAGAAAATTGTCTATCTCAAAAAGATCTGGAAATTCACTACTGAAAATTTCTTGATAATACGTGATGTTTTTCAAAATTATGATAACGCACTTGTGAAAATCTGCCTGCTGCGTGGACACATTTCCATCGCATGTACAGCGTAATTAAATTAAACAGAGTCGCAAATATTGCAGGCCTGTTGAACACTTCTACTTTCGAGAAGATTATTAAATGTGCTCTGATTGTTGATGAGGAGGAGTTTAGAAGTAATTTACTTAAGGTTTCATTGGCCTTAAGGAACAAATTCCATGGGTCTCATTCAAAAATGATTCATAGAAGATTTGCAGACCTTCTAAGGTCAACAATTTCGCTTCTTACTATCCCTTCTTGTCTCTCCGAATTTGTCCGGGAAATCACATTTTTAATATTCCAGGATGCAGTGAGAATAGGGTTACCAACTCTCCGGGTTCGGCCCGGAGACTACGGGTTACAGGATCGGGCTCCGGATCTCCGTGTGAGAACTTTTTTCTCCGGGTTTCACCACCAGCCTAGTAGTGATTATTTTTTTGCAAAGATATAAAGAGAATAAAGTAATAAAAGGCTGTTATTTCCGTAGAAAGGTACTTTATTGAAATGTACGGGCTGATCGTTTTACATAATTGGGTTGATTAACGCGTAGAACGACTTTAGTAGTTAAAATCAGCGCGACAAGACCAGTAGATGGTGGTTCAATCGCAAGCCACGAGAAGTACGATTAAAGGCGCTTAAAATCTAAACTTTAACACTCCCACCTTTTGAGTGCTTTGAGATTCCGTTGACTAAACCTAAATTCGTGCAAAGAAATTTGAACCTGTCTTTCGGCAACGGCTTTGTGAAAATATCTGCACACTGCAGAGATGTCGGAACATATTCAACGGAAATTTCATTTTTCTCATATTTTTCTCTGATAAAATGATACCAGACGTCAATGTGTTTGGTGCGCTTGTGAAATTCGGGGTTTCGACCAATCGAATCGCACTTTGATTGCCAATAAAAAGTATAGTTGCACGAACACAGCGACATCCGATGTCATTCAGTAAGCTTCTGAGTCAGAGGGCTTCCTTGGTAGCCGCAGCTGCCGCAACATTCTCAGCCCTTGTAGTACTCAGTGACAAGCTTCTGTCTCTGACTAGACCAAGTCACGAGACCGTTCGCTAAATTGAATGCGTAATCTGTAACAGACCTGCGCGTGTCTCTGTCGCCTGCATAGTCGGCATCAGTAAAGCCTATCAGCTGAGACTCGCTCCCACCACTTCTGTACTCTATCCCTAGGCCCACAGTGCCTGTGAGGTACCTGTATAAACGTTTCACAGCTTGCCAGTGTGAGTCATCGTGTTTATTGAGGTAACGACTAACTACATTTGCAGAGTAGGCAATGTCAGGTCGTGATACGGTGGCTAGAAAAATAAGTGAGCCGACTGCTTCACGAAAAGGTACATTCTTGCACTCTTTCTCCTGATCCTCCACTTGACATAGGTTTACATTAGGATCAGCAGGGACACATACAGCATTCGCATTATTCATTCTGAATTTTTCAAGTATTCGAATAACATATGCAGTCTGGTGTAGAAACATAGAGCCATTCACACGGTCACGCTCAATCTGTAACCCAACAAACACACGCGCATCGCCAAAAATGATCTGAAAATGTTCCCTCATCGATTCTATAATGAGATTAAGAACTTTACGTGATTTGGCTGCGATCAACCTATCGTCAACATATAATGCTAAGTATACTGGGCAGCCATCGACAATTCCGCTGAAAATACATTTGTTGGCATTACTTTCAACTAAATTAAATTTTCTGAGAAAATTGCAAAACTCACGGTTCCAGCATCTTGGAGCTTGTTTAAGACCATACAAGGCTATCTCTAGTTTACAAACAAACTCATCATTCGAACCTTTTATAAGGGCCCCAAAAGTATGCGAACTACAAACAGGATTAGGGATAAGAAGGTATACCTCGATTACGATCTGACATGACAAGAGAGAGAAATTCAAAGGCTGCTGAATAACAGAACAGAGGAGAGAATGCTGGTTTGGCATGAGAAGAAAGAGGAGTTGGGAGTTGTGCAAAGGGACTAATTTCGTTAGGAATAGGGGGGTACGAGAACAGCAGGGCGGTGGAGTGATGAAGGTGCTCCTTTCGAACGTAGCGGGGATAGAAAAGAAAGATGAGGACTTTTGGAGGTTTGTGCAGGGATTTGATGTTGTCGGACTGCAACTGGTAGAAACGTGGGTAGAGGGCGAGAAGTGGGGCAGGATAGAACCAAGGGGACTTGGATGGAGGCTCCAAGAGATCGTCAGGTTTACAAAAGAATGATTGGGCAAGTGGAGGTATCATAACAATGATCAGGGAAGGTTTTGAAGAAGAAATTCACGGTGGTGGTAAGGGGCAGGGAGTGCAAATCAGGGCTGTAAAGGTAGGAGGGGTGACTGGCAAGTTTGTGATGGTGTACAATAGGGATGGGATGGAAAGGAATAAAGGTAGGTGGAAGATGTTATAGGTGAGAGAGAGAGGAGGAAGTGGTTTTACTGGGGGGAGGGGGGTCAGTGCAAAAATGGGGGGGAGGTCTACATGGATGATGAAAGTTTCGAACGGAGGTCAGAGGACACGGTTGTGAATAAGGAGGGGGACGAACACGGAAGATATACGTATGTGAGTAAGGTGGGCTTATCAGTGATAGACTACATGGTCATGAATATGCAAGGATGGGAGGAGACGGAGAGATTCGCAGTAGAAGGAAGAATAGAATCGGACCATCAGCCATTATTCTTGTGGATAAAAGGAGAAGGCGGCTGAAAGTACGGAGAAGAACTTTCGATGGAGGAAAGAAAGATATGGAACCGCGAAGAGTGATGAGCACGTATAAATGAGGAAGCTGTTTAGGTTGATGTGTGAAAGGAAAGAGCAAGGGAGAGAGGAAGACCTGGAAGAGGTGTTGAGAAGAGTTAAGACCGAGAAGGAAGTGTGGAAGATAATTATTAGGTGTGATAAGATAAGAAGTGAGAAATGGAAAGAGTTCTTTAAAGAGTAATTTCATGTCTCAGACTAACGAAAAAGAGATAAGGGAAGTAGAATAACGAGCGATGAAGGGCGAATGGAGTTGAATAGCCAGGAGATAGAGACAAAAATGAGAAAATAAAGAAGGTCGAAGGCAGCAGGCTTGGACAAGGTGCAGGATGAAGCATGAATATTTGGTACAATAGCAGTTAGAGACCGACTAAAAGAGGTAGTGAAGGAAGTTTGGTAAGGTAAGCGATTTCCAGGAGAGTGGAGGCAGAGGTTGATAATGACACTGTATAAGAAAGGGAAAAGGGATAAGCAGGAAAATTAGAGCGACATCACATTGATGAATACGGCGTGCAAATTTCACGCGATGGTACTGGCGGAAAGTCTACGAAATGATGTAGAGGGGAAAGGTATATTACCGGAGACACAGGCGGGATTCAGAGTGGATAGGAGCACTATCGACAATACAGTGAAACCTCGATAATCCGAAACTCTTCAATTCGAATTCTCTATAATTCGAACTTTTTTTTGTTCCCGGCTGAAATCTGATGTGTCCCGTGTTAACGTTCCTCGTGAATCCGAAGTTCGATGTTGATAGGACTTGGACCTCAACAATTTCGAGAGTATGGAGAAGATAAGCTTTACAACATTATCATTGAGTGAGAAAGTACAACTGATTCGATGTGTCGAGAAAGGAGATGAAAGAGAAAAGGACATTGCTGCTGATTTCGGGATTCCTGCTAACTCTCTGACTTTTATCATCAAGAACAAGAAGAATATTTCCTTATCTGGACCTATAGCTAAGCTAGCTTTGGGTGGTTAGAAAAGTTTAGGAATAGAAATGGAATTGTCTGTAGGACATTAGGTGGGGAAGGTGCTTCTGTTTTGGTTGCGGACTGCGAAAAGTGTCTAACCGACATTGTACCCAGCTTGCTAAAAGTGTATGCTATAGAGGATATCCTCAATGCAGATGAAACAGGTCTTTTTTGAAAATGTTATAGGCAAATCTAAGTATCCACGATGTTCCAAGGGATTCGAATCTTTACGAGTTCTTTACAAGAGCAATTAAAAATCTTGGATGACCAGTTCAGTATATAGAGACTGGCTTCCTAAAATTGATCACAAGTTTCAAAGAGAAAATTGAAAGTTCTGCTATTTCTGGATAACTGTCCGGCCTATTCTAAGGTCTCAATTCAAACTGTTTTGAACGAAGCTTGGGCTGATGTGACTAGTGATACAATTGGGAATTGCTTCCGGAAAGCTGGCTTCGTGAGGTCTGATTTGGGAAATCTTGCAGTACAAGAACGAGACGAAAATTTGTCGAATGGTATTTCTGAGGAGTAGGAAGATCTACAAAGAATATTGGGCTTTACAGAAGTAACTTTCGAAGATTCCATTGACGCGGACAATAATATCATTATTGCTAATGAACCTTCAGATAGTGAGATATTGGATAGAATGAAGGTAAAAGAACCTCGAAAATCTGATGACGAGAATGATGCAAAGGATCAGGATGCAACACACAATCTTCGCTGCTTCGGACATGGTTACAAACTTCTGCGAGATGAAAAGTTCTATCGAGCAGAAGAAAATTACTGACCTCATAAAATAATCTACTATTTTAAAAATATCAAACAGCCCTTTATAAGGTCACCAAATTATTTTCACGTCGGATAAACTATTGTTATTTCTAAACTTGTCCATAACAGGTATCAATATAATTGCATATTAACATATTCTCCCACTCCCTGATGCCTCCCAGCCTGTCAAAATTTGGACGTTTGATTATCATTTTTTCGGCATTTTAATGCTAACTGGGAAAACATTTTTACATTATTTGCGTCACATTTACTTCGAGTGAAATCCATAATGAGTTCTACGGTATATATAATAAACGTATGAACGAATTATGTGCGTTCATACTCTAACGTTCGATAATTCAAATTTCCGATAAAGTCAAAGTTTTCTTCGGTCCCGGAGCCCTTCGAATTATTGAAGTTTGACTGTATTTATATTTTGCAGTACGTGGGGGACAAAGGCATGGCGGAAGAGGGGACACCAGTTTACAGGTTTGTCGTAGATCTCAAAGGGGCGTTCCCAGCAGTTGATAAGGGGGGGGGGGTTGTGGAAGGAGATCTGAATCATTGACATGGAGAGAAAACTAGAGGAAGGAGTGGTAGGGGGAGTGAGGGTGGTAGGGGTTAGAATTTGTGCACTTGCGTATGAAGATGACATAGTGTTGATGGCAAAAAATGAGGAGGTCTTGAAGGAGACGATGAAGAGGTTGAGAAGATACATGGATAGGAGTTGGCTGGAGTTAGAAGCTGAAAAGTCCTAGGTTATGGTGTTCAGGAGAGGGGGTGGAAGGGGGTGGAAGTACCTGGGTTTCCTATTCATGAGGAATGGAGAAGTGAATGGTCAAGGAGGGCAAATGTTATGATCAAGTAGGTGTGGGGATCGGGAAAGAGGTTGTTTACAGATTACGTTGAAAGTAGATGAAGCTGATCGACTCGCTTGTCATGAGTTCGCTACTGTATGGAATAGAGGTTTGGGGTGGAAGGAGAGTAAGGAGGTAAATAGGATACAGGAGGGGTACATCAGATGGACACTGGGGTTCGACAGAAGTACACCCAGTTATATCTTTATGAGGGAGACAAGGAAAACGAATTTAGGGATTCTGACAGTTAGCTGAGCGTGTAAGTATGAGGGGAATTTCATGGAAGAAAGGGGAAGTACTGTAGGGAGGAAGTGTTGGTGGAAGGACTAGAACAGGAGAGGGAATGGGAAGATGCGGGATGAGAGAGAAAGGCATTTTCCGAAAAATGGTCTGCATGGGGATGAAGTGAAGAGAAGTCACGAGGAAGGAAGAAAAGTGTACGAGATTGTCAAGAAGAACGGCATGGAGAGAGAGAAGGCAGAAGGAAAGAGAGGATAAGAGGATCAAGGTATAAAGAGCAATATAGGTGGCTTATGCCAATGGACAGAGCACGATATTTGTGTACAAACGGAGAGAAAGGGAGTCAGGAGATAAAAGCAAGGTATGCAAAGGTGGAACACTGGGTGGGAGAATGCCAGGAGTCAAGAAATAAGTTAAAGTAGATAAGAAAAAGGTAGTAACCGCGGAGTCAGAGTTTGGCAATGCGAGGCTGGTGAAATGTAGGGAAACGCCTGCGAGGCGAGGAAGGCGTGGCAATATGAACGATCGAGCAAGCGGTCATAGTATTGAGGACCATTGTATAAAGTGTGGAAGGATGTTAGAGATAAGCAGTAGTGAATTTCAACGATGTGCCGCCATAGGCAGTTGTAAAATCGCCCCCCCCCCCCAATGACGTTGTTTCCCGGCTAAAGTTTAAAGTTTTTTTATTAGCGAAGAAAATCGATCATACGAAATAATCATGATAATTCGGTTATTTTTTATAGTTCGATTTATCAAAAATTACTGTTCTTTTTTTTCAATTTCAAAGATGAACACCTTTGATTCGAAGAATAGATTGTTCACATGTTACATATTTTTATGGCGTGTTTTTTAGATGGAGAATTCATTAATTATTTTACCGCTACCCAAAGAGCGCAGAATTCCCCTTTCAATAGTTAACAGCGCCAATGAATTCAAGGGAGTCTGTCCCATGGTTGATCTTAAATAATTTGTAATGCTCTTCAGGCAAGAAAAAGGTCTTCCGCCACTGCAGTTTGCGACAGTCATTTCGAAATGTTTTTCGCACTCTTCTTCCTCAGCTGTGCTGAAAGGTTTAGGAGGAACGACATTTGAATCCTCCTGAAATTTTTCAAGGTCAAATAAAAGTTCGTCACTCTTGGAACAATGAGACATTTTAACTGGAGATGACTCCAACGATGAATTATTCCATGTTGGTCCACGGAGAATCCACCCAAAAACGGAATTTCGAGCTATAGGAGAGCCCGGAGGACCTTTTCGAAGACCTTGTTCAATTAAAATCGAATAAACATTCACTCCTAAAATAAGATCAATCGGAGTACTTCCACTAAAGTTCGGATCAGCTTATTGAAGACCAGTAAGATGAGGCCATTCCTCCAGACTAATTTGGTTCTCTGGGCGTTTAGAAATCAATTCCGGAAGAACAGGAGCCCGTAGTTAAGGCTTGAAGCACTACTCAAACCTTGGTGAGACAAAGACGTAGACTGATCCACGATATGTTCTCGATATACTTTCTCCTACTCCCAAAAGAACAACAGGTCCCCTGGTACCAGGGAGTTGGAGACTTTGAGCAAGGGCCCCAGTGATTATGGACTTGAACCTCTATTTTACTTCTATCTCATTTATGTATCCTCATTTCGAATCTTTAAGGATTGATTTTATTATTTTCAAGCCCAGCCAGTCTTATCAGTCTCGTACACATTCAGAGATCATTCAAATTAGGTGTACTACTTACGCACATACAGCCTCGTTGCTTGGTTTCCAAATTTCTCCTGTCATAGAGTTAGTCCGCGTTCGCCAAGCACCAAGTTAATGTGATTTCATATTATACGTTCTCGATAAATTTATACTAATTTTATAATAAAGACCGCGCGTTCCGGCGTCATGTTGTTAATTGAAGTGCTGAGGTTTTATATTGAATTGACCTAATATGCATGAAATCCTACCAGAAGTGACTAGTCGTCACTTCAGTCGTTTTTTCTTGGTGTCCAAAACAAATAGGAATCCTCATTTCACTTAATTCCGGAAGCTCGATCAGGTTTCCGTCGTGATAGAGGGTGTATTGGTAATATATTTACACTAACTGATATCTCACAAATTTATCCACAAAAGAAGAACAGGCATTTTTATGCCAACATTCTAGATTTTTCGCCTGCTCTCCCGTCTGTAAAACATCCTCTTATCTGGGCGAAGCTCTAAAATCTTGGAGTCAGCTAAAAAATCATTAGGATATTACAAAACTTATATGAAAGAGCTTCAACCCGTGGGAAGTTAGGGGACGGACTCTAAGAGCAAGTATCCGTCACGGAAGAAAATATTTTTCAGATAGAAGGGTTTGGTCGGAGTTAGGATACCTGGAAACACGGACATGATCTTGCTTATATATGCGGACGAGTTGATTATTTTTGCTGATACTGAAATTGATGCGATCAGAAAGCTGGAAGCCCTTTAAGAATATTGTGCAAATAATAAGCTTACAGGTAATCAAATAAAAGCAAAATATACTATTTTAAAAAAGGGCAGAATCAGCGATAAACTCTTAGGCCTAAAATACGACGATAAACCTCTAGAATTTGCACCGATATTTGATTACCTTGGTACTGCTTTTTCAAGGGTTGGTGTATCCAAGCAAGCTGCTTTCGACGCGGTAAGTAGGACTGATTTAGCCTCTGCTTCTGCGATAAGTATCCTAATTCGTTCTAAATGTTCCTCGTGGCCATTTATAGCTGAAGTCCAAGATTCTTTTATTAGAAGTACTTTACTGTCTGGGTCCCATATCCTTAGTTATGTACGCAAAATTTAGCTAAGACTGTTTGCGCTAGGAATCACATATACAACTGGCTAGGCCAACTCATGAGATATTCGGAGTCAGCAGGAATCAACCTGGATTCACTCTCCTTCAAGATATGATCAGATTGGAAAAAAGTAATTCCAGTTGGATATATAGCAAACTTCTTGTAAACTACACAGGACCTGAGCATTATTAGCTTATGAGGTTGCCTTTTCAAGGTAAACGCACTCTCGCACAACTTAGAACTGCTTCTAAATACATCATTGAGTTAACATCGAAACCTGAAGCGACTGTAATAGACCCACAACAAACACCTTAAGTATATAATCTATGCGAAAAAGATGACTTGATGTATATTCTTATTAAGTGTCCAATCTAATCCTTTATCAGGAAGTATTATTTACTGAATGTACAAAATATTACAGTAATGGATGATGCGTATTAATTTCTAGCAAGGACCCAGTATGGCTCCATTCTTCATCTAACTACGTAAATGTGATGTTGAAAAAGAGCTTTTTCACTTTTCGAATGAATGTGGCTACTCGGTTTGTATTGAAGCTTCGAACTCATAGCGGTATATATTCAAATAATCATCCAGAGAATATTTCTATCAGAATGATAATTATTTTTTAATGTAATATTGGCTCTAACAACGTCGAGACAGATATCAAGGACGAAGTGTCGAGAGCTGTGGCTACAGCTACTGAAATTAAAGCCACGTGACGCTTACTCAAAGACGCTAAAATGTCTCTGGGATGGGAAGTACTAGAAACGCAGAAGCTACATGAGCAGGCGTACATGAACCCGCTCAGAGGTAAAACCGGAGAAACTGTGGGCAAAGGTCTCTCACATCAGAAAGACGGAGAAAGGCTCCGTACTACTCGAATTGAGAGCAGAATTGCAAAACAAGAACAAGTTTAGCAGAGCACTTTGGATGTGGTTGGTGGTACAGGTAGCGTGAGTGCCGAGGTTTCATGATCCTAGGTCGATAACCCGATCTGGAGGCAGCTACGGAAAAAGCTGAGGTAAAGGTAGCCTTAGAAGCCTGTCTGGGTGTTGAAAATGGTTTCAAGATCAAGATCAATATGTCTCGACCAGACCAATGGGAAAATGTGATGGCTTCCGCTGAACCGTACGAAACATATCGAATAAATACGTTGAGTTAGGTCACGTGAAGGATGGCTTAGTTAACTGCTGAGTCAGGAAAAGGCAGGTACCATCACGCTGTTACTGCTGCCATAGTTGCGGGCAGCAGGTAGCACAATGCAGGTCCATAGATCGGACCAACCTGTGCTGAAGGTGTGTGCCAAATGCTTAGAGTGAAACGATGGCAGCAGATATATCATTCACTAAGCAAATCTCAGTGCAAAGTCTCCAAGGAAGAAGGTTGGCATGGAGGGCACCTAAGTTACCACCGTCATCCAGGGCAACATCAGCAGGATCATACCCGCTCAAGACTAACTGGTCTAGATCAATTATGAGCAGAGGGCTGATGCGCTTATGATCTCCGAACAGTACCACAATATGGCTGGCCGGAAGTTATACGCAGATAACTTAGGTTCGTCTGCCATTTCGATTAAAACCATGGCCGGATTTCCAATCTTTGAGACAGTGGAAGGCGATTGATGCAGGAGACCAACCATAGACACGACTCTAGTCTCTCCAGGATTAGATGCATTCATACGAAAATGCGAAAAATTGAGAGAGCAACCTGGAAGATCATCCGCCAAAAGTGTCACAAGTAACAACTATCAACGAGGGTGGAAAGTGGCCAAGCTGGACCAAAAAGCTCTACGAGGCAGTTTGTCTGGGACGAGCACGCCAGGTTATGACCAAGAGATTCGACACAGAGGCAATGCGGAGGACATGGAAAAGTGCATTAAGAAGACAACCCATCACATCACGGGGTTTGCAGCAAGGTAATGCCAAAGCGATCCAGAACCCCTTGAAAGAGTCCTAACTGAAAGCCTCGAGACTAGCACCAATCATCAGGGCCTTCAATTGATCGGAAACGCTGAAAAGGTTCTTAATCTCTCGGGCTATCACGTCTTGCATATACTTACACATGTGTGCTCAGATTGTCAGGATCTTCCCCCTTAGCTGCTTTGTGTTGCTCCATGTATTTCATTTCCCTGGTAGCACCCATATCTGGAAGGCATCCCCTATCCGCAACCTGGAGAGTCGCCTGATGAGGGATAAGAAACCGCTGCTTTAGCTATGGCGACGTTACAGAGGAACGCAAAGCAGTTGCTAGGAGTCCACACTGTGGAGAGTGTCGCTCTGAAGACCACTTGTCCGCGGATTGCGGAATTGAGGTCAAATGCTTTCTCTGTACAGCAAGAGAACACGAATCCCCAGCTGTCCGTATACCTGGTTGAACCAGGTGTGTGATCTAAAGTTAGGCAGGCCAAAGGAATACAGAAGAAGGTTATGACGGTCTCGTGGCAGGGAAGCTTGGACAACCGCAAACCAGCCCAGGGACTTATGTCTCAATTAGCAGCTAAAGTAGGTGCAGGAATTTCTATTGTCATTAGGCAGTACGAAGAAGTGAGGAGTTCAAATGGTTTCTTGGAATGAGCAGTACGGTGGCCATCTGGATAGTGAACTTGATTAATTTTCCTTTGCACAAATGTAGCAAAAACAGCGTTCTTGTATGGATTTCAAGCGATAATGGCAAAGTCGTCTGCTGCTATCTCTTGCCTAATAAAGGAAGATCGGTCTTTTGCTCAGAGATAAAGGATATTGAGTATTTGTGTTCCAGCCTAGAAGGCGATTCACAGTGGCACAAGACTTCCATGATAAATCGTGCAAATTAGGCGTGGAGTGGAAAGACAGGTGAGCCCGAAGGGGTTACGAACATAGCAACCAGACTAAATAAGCCCCTCCTGAAAACAAATGACTCAACTACTGCTAGACACGGTGCTCGGATAGTGAAAAAAAGTTTGCCTGATATGTAGCTAAAATAAAACTGCAAGGATCTCTTCCCAATGACTAGATGATAGAAGATCACCCCTTCAAAATCCAATCTGATCCTTTTCTGAAGATATCTTAGGAATAAGATTTTTATTCAAGTTATTTGAAAATTTACATATATATTTCAAGAAGTTCAGCATGAATTGGGGTTGAATTCCGTTGATAAGAATGATTTATTCTTTTTAACATTAGAAAATATAATAATAAATACGTATTAATAATAGATTTAAGGCTTTCACGATGATCCATTATGAAAATGAAGTTGTTTCGGGTTTCGATCGTGTACAAACTACA
>WSXT02184479.1:0-20686 GCA_011762715.2 Neuroterus valhalla | reverse complement strand
CTATCGGCTGTCCGCGACTGCTTATTCTTGTATTCGCAGCTAACCTCAGGGGTGTTTAACCTCAGGGGCCTTTCCTCTATCCGCAACCTGGGGACGCGCAACGTAGTGGTGATAGGTACCCACCAAGTAGGTAGCGAGGTAATAATCAATCAAATTTAACAAAAATAAATGTTTAAAGAATTCGGTATTGATTATCACAATATTCTTTCAGAAAAATGATACAAAGTTGCGGTTTTTTCTGAAATTTTTAACAAATTTAACAAATTGTAAACGTTTATAGTAATCTTCTTCTAGAATAATACTACATAGTTGCGGTTTTTTCCTAAAATTTGTAACTTTTTATCACTTTCCATATTAATTGAAGTAGTAATTAATTCGTGTAGAAAAATTAATGGTTTAAACAATTTATTATCATTGCTAATCATATTTTCTTTGACTAATGATAGAAACTTGCGGTTTTTTCTGGAATTTTTAACTTTTTGCCCACCTTCCACTTAAAGTTAGTTGATATTTAATTTAATTTAACAAAAATAATTGTTTAAACAAATTATTATTGTTTATGGTTTTCTTCTCTTAGATTAGTGCTAAAAAGTTGCGGTTTTTTCTAAACTCTTAAGCTTTCCGTCCTTTTTTCACTTAGTGCAGTAATAATTACTACGAGTTAACAAACATGCTTATATAAACAATTACTTATTGTTTATATTTATTTTCTCTTAGATAAGTGCTGAAAAATTTTGGGTTTTTCTGAAATGTTTAACTTTGCACTAAATGGAATTTGAATGAACTTCATTTAGATCGAATTATATTGAATGGATTTATTGTTGGTTGAATTAGATTGTTTTTTATCAAGAATTCAACTCTTTGGGTAAAAGTAGAACTACTTTTCTAAAATTTCACTGAATGAGTTTAGCTTTTCTGTTTTAATTTTTTTGAACATTGGGAAAAGAACAAAAATAATTTACTCAGAACAATACATTTCTATTTTAAATATGATTCTCACTAATATTTATTTACAATTTGTTCACAACTAAACAAACAATTATTATTTTGTTAAACTAAATTAAATATTAACTGACTTCAAGTGAAGAGTGGGCAAAAAGTTAGAAATTTCAGAAGAAACCGCAAGTTCCTATCATTAGGCAAATAAAATATTATAAGCAATGAAAATATATTCTTTAAAAAATTAATTTTCTTACATGAATTAATTATTACTATAATCTAATTGAAAAGTGATAAAAATTTGAAAATTTCAGGAGAAAACTTCAACTATGTAGTATTAATCTAGAAGAAGATTGCTATAAAGATTCACAGTTTGTTTAAACAATTTATTTGCTAAATTAACTTAAATAATTACTCGCTCTAAGTGAAAAGTAGACAAAAAGTTGAAAATTTCGAAAAAAGACCGCAACTTTGTAGTATTATTGTATAAGAATATTGTTATAAATAATAATTAATTGTTCAAACAATTATTCTCGGTAACTTCAATTGATAACAACCTCGATCTTACTAAAATGTGGAAAATAAGTTGAATAATCGAGAAAAAACCTTGACTTTCTAACCCTATTCTAAGAGAAAGTTGCTATAAAACAGACTTATGAGGGTGATATTTGAAAAGTAATATTTTATTCGTATTCTGTGACTAATTGTGAAGAGAACTGGTGAATTTCGAATTCGATTCACCGAATATTTTTAGTTATTTATTTTCTTGAATGCGTTTATTTTTTCGTGGATCCGAACAAATTTCCGGGTGTTTTGCATAAAAATTCGAGAAAAAAAATTTTCTAATGCATTTTTGGACCACCCTAGTGTACAGGTTATATGTGAGGTTAGGATTGTCATCAATCACAGCATTTTTTCCGCATCAAAAGTAACTAGAAAATACCTATAGTAACAAACATGATCATCAGCTGATTCTGTCATAGAGCGTTTACCAACCCCTGAGTTTTTGTTATTTTTATTATTATAATTAATAGGAACATGAAAATTCGCTTCGAGATGCATTTTTGTTATTACTAATCACACGAAATCTATAAATTAAGTTTAGTTCTGTTAGTTCGTTTCTATTCACGAATATCCATTGTATGAAGCTATCCACTGTACGGAGTTTCACCCTAAACCTCAAATTATTTTGAGCGCGACAAAAAAAGCTGATAACCTTGATTGAAAAAAATTTTATTTCCAATGACATTTCATTTTCGATAAAATGAACTCCCACCGGATGAAACATAATAGTAATTCCTTCTATTCGGTTTCAGGGGATCAACGGAAGGAGGAGTCTTGAGGAATCTTCATCGAACTCGATATCACCATCGAGTCACGGCAAAACCAGCACAGAATTGGACCTGGCAATGGGAAGCACCGATTCTGCCGGAAACTCCCACAGCGGAGGACCAGCCTGTGGCTTGGTGAGCTCCCTCTTCCAAGGGAGCTGTAGAGGTAGAGCGGAGGCCTTCGCCAGACGTCTGCACAGACGATTGACTTCTCTGGGTGGAGAACACGAAAATGACCACAATCCGGACATATCCAAGCCTGATGAGACCTCCTGGCTCAATCCCGTCAACATAAGAAACGGCACAAGTTCTTCTACCAACTCATCGGATACGATAAGCCACGTTTTGAACCATCAGCCTCGACATAGTCCAGAATCTGACCTCTTCTTCGACATGGATGGAGAAGTCGAAGAAAATGGAATAGGCTCTCCAGCTGAAGAAGCATCTGCCTCGGAACTAGCCTATCTTCACGTGAACGCCCAAACTCTGAAAACCAATCACCACAATGCCTCTCACTGTTCTCCAGGGGGACCAAGATCTATTATCAATCTGGATTCCGCATCTGATGAAGTTTTTTCTTCCCCCGTCACTGGAAACACTCCAGAAAGTGATGGTTTAGAAGTATACTTCGATCCCATATCTTCCGATGGAGAAAAGAAGAAGGATATCTTCTTTGACCCTGTCACCACCTCCGAGAGCGAAGGAGTAACCCTTTCAAATGGAAGTGAGCCTGAGATGATCAAACTCTTTCTTCAGAAACTAGATATGACCAAGAATGAGCAATCGACCAAGAATCATGACGACACATCTGATTCTAGTTACTCCTTGCAGAATGATGAACTCCAAATTCCAAGATTGAGGGCGTGTGTTGCCGGGAGTACTGATGAGTCTTATTCTATTGAGAGGAGTTCACCGGATACCACGTCTCGCGAATCACTTTGGAGCACATTTGATGACAGTACTTTGTCAGAATTCTCCATGAGGATTGATCCTCTCAATGGTTCTCAAATGCGAGTTCCTAAATCACATTCTGAATCGGAGTTGCCGTTGCCAGGAAGCAAAGTGGCGTTTAGTGAGAATTATGAAAAACTGGCGAAGAGAATAGAGTCAGATGATGAGAATGAGGATCTGGGCGTAGATTGTACAGACTTTGCTAATAGTACTATGGAAGACGCTGAACTGCCCGAACATCACTTTGAAGCGGAGCTCAAGACTTGTTTTGAAAATGGACTGGATGATGTGGTTAAGACAGAGGTTGATGATAATGAGGACTCGAAACCTGATTTGAACGAACTCAGCGTTACGGAAACTGATCACGCAACCTACAGCAGCACTTTCAACATGCCAGGTAAGGTCGTATATGATTAGATGTAGTACAGAAGACTCCCGTTTAGCTGAACTTCCATTTACTTACACGCTTCTACGTTCGTTTAGCTGAACTCGAGCGGCCCCCTCTATCCCCACTACTCTCGAGTAGACACGGCAACTGACGGTCGCAACCAATTAGAAGTCACCTCTAGAAACACCCATGCGGAGGGGGACAGTGGTGGGAATTTCTCCCGAGTTCAGCTAAACGGAAGTCGTCTGTATACACAAAATGAAAATTTGCATTAGTGTAGTGTAGTGATGCATATTAACGATGATAGGTTTTCATGACAATAAAGCTATGCCAGAAACGTAATGCATAGGATGATGTTTTCAATTCTGCTTATTCTCTAACACTATAACTCTTTTTTTAGGTGATCCTACTCTTGAATGCGCTTCAGGATCAAGAATGAATGCATTCCCCGAAACCGCTGGAAATGAGGGGAAGTTTTTGATCAAAGACGAATCCATCCCCATCAAGGAAGAAGAAGAAAACAGCATCCACTGTCTTCAGAGATTAGCCATCACCCCTGACCTTGAACTCCAGGACGAGAATTGTCGAAAGGCACTCGAAGCTTCATCAGAAGAGTGCCCAGGAGAGGAAGAAGAAGAATCAGAATCACAAAGACCACCTAGAGTCAGGCGCTGCTCTTCCCTAAAGACTGGCAAGACTCCTCCAGGAACTCCCGGCAGGAAAAAAATCGTGCGGTTTGCTGATGTCCTTGGTCTGGATTTAGCAGACGTGCGGACCTTCCTCGATGAGATACCGAAGGTACCGAATTCCGCATATTCGGATCTCATTTACGATGATGTCGTTTTTCACAAAGAACCGAGTCCCATCAACTGTGGGGTTCAGTCCTGGAGCGCTAGATACTTGGACAATAACCGGACAAACTCCGTACTCCAGAAACCTGATAGGGCGCTGGTCCCGCTTTTCCAGCAGCCAGGAGGACTTCCAAATTTCCTGGATTCTGTTCGAGATCGACGAGTTTGTTTGGAGAATGTTTTGGTATGCGATCTTGTGAATCTCTGCATAAAAGGAACTGTACGAGTATGCAATGTGGACTTCCATAAATCTGTTCACATTAGATATACACTGAACTCGTGGAAGAATTACAGTGACCTTCAAGCGACCTACGTGCCTAATTCCTGCGACGGATTCAGCGACAAATTCTGCTTTGTTCTTTATTGTCACACGTTGCGAGTTGGCCAGAGGCTCGAATTTGCTGTTAGGTTCCAGGCTAAGGGCACTCAATATTGGGACAATAATTTAGGTGTGAATTATTGTTTCCAGTGTCTACCAGCGACCCCAGCAGTCGGGTACATACCCATTACTGCGCCTGAAAATGCACATGATTGGTCATCTATGTTTTATTAATTTGAGAACAAGTACTGAAAATTTTGATTCAGGTGATCTGGAGGTAGGGGATGATAAATACTTGACAGGAATTTGTGGAAAGGAATATTTCGATTTTGGGGTTAGATGCTATAGGTTTTTAAGATGTCATCAAAATACTGGGGCTTGTTTGTAATTTAAATCAAGAGTTAGAATTGTTTAAATGGGTTGATGTTAGTCATTTCTCTAAGGCATCTGGAGTTTTATTAGAAATTTTAGTTATCCTTCAAAAGGATCTCAAGTTACTAATAGTGCAAAATTATCTAGACATCTCTTAAAAATATTCTAAACACAGTGTTGTCACTATGGATTTAGCAAAGTGGCAACACATCCAGTTGAGATCGTGTAATACTCACTCGATTCCTACCTCATATTCATTTATTTGACCAAAGTCCCGTTCATACAAAATAGGAAGTCGGAAGTTTGAAAAATTGAATGAAAAGCCTTAAGAAAGGCTTTTTTGCTCCTAAATCTTTGCAATTGGAAAACAAGTTATTTCAGGGCAAATTCTTTTCGTAACTGTAAAGACTCAGGACCATATTTTAGACCAGATTTCCAACTATATCTTATTTTGTGTGGACAGGAGTTTGGTGGAAGAATTGTCATTGGGGAAGGAAGAGGGTAAGTACAAAATGACCTTAATTCTTTAATTCTTCTACAAGAACCTAATCAGCCTCGAAGGCCTCTGCCCCTAAACTTAAGTTACTAATAGTCTAAGGCACATAATCTATGAGAGATTTTTTTTATACATGTGTACATTTTAATTAAACTACGCCACAAGAGTTTTAAAAGTCGACAAAGCGAGACAAAGGATGACTGGATCGAATTTCATCCTCATAATGTCGACGCATGTGGAATGAAGAATTTTATAAGATTAAGGAACCCAGGTTCGAAAATTATTGTTGATCCTTGAAGTAGCGAGGAGAGAATTTCGTATATATTCTATGACAAAGAAATGATCAACTTTGACTCTGAGATGACTTTCGAGTGAGGAACTAAGTAAGTTGGCATTGACTTTGAATTTATGTAGGTGTCCTCAGTCAAGTGCCAAATGCCAACCTTCGGGAGTAATTTTCGTCGTGCGAAGCGGAACTGATGAAATGAGATGTTTCCTGAGGTAGATGCTGTATCGTGCATAAGGTCATTGGCTGGCTCTATGCCATAAAGGAAAAAAGACGAGATGTTTTCTAATATATCATGGTGCTCAATTTAGCTTGCGCCTATTGACAATTTTCGACTAATCAGACTAAGTTCTGCATTCAACGAATCAACTAACTACCTGCTGATGTTATTTTTCTAACTGTAGAAAACCAATTAGGCTCCTAAGATTTCCAATGTTACCATAATTCAATATTAACAAAACTTTATTTTATCGGTTTTCTTTGGGTGACTTGAATCTCTTAGGATATTGTTATCAACGTCCAGTAAAATAAATGAGAATATTGATAGATACAGCTATAATAAAACACATCGACAAACACAACTATATTTTAAGAATGTTATACTTTATAGACCAATATGAATAGTAATGCCACCATTTTTATTAGGAGGTCCTTCTTGTCACTGCTAGTAATTTTAATAAGAAAGTGATCATTTTTTTCTACCACTTTTTGAATGAGAAAAATCTAGAGATTGATTTGAAGTGAATTTTTGAAAGTATATAATAGATATTTTTGCATAACCTTAATGAGTGGGATTCACGTTTTTTTGCCACTCAATTTTCTGAAAGAGGTTTTTAACTCCTATAGATGTTGACAAATGAAATTATTATAAATATAATATTAGTGCATATTGCACAAAAATATCATTCAAGTGCTCCAAAATGCTGAAGATACACAAGAGAAAAGGAGTATCAATTGTAATTTAGCGCATATTGACATTTATTTCCAATAATTTGACGTGCAAAAACATGTATGTTTATAAATATATATCAGTATCGTTAAAAGGGTATTCAAACGTTTTGAAAATTAAAAAAGAAATTAATCTTATACTGTTGACTTCCCGAAAAATGTGGTGCTAATCGTACAAACTTATATTTTTGGATGTGGAATGTCTTGTAACAAAAGTGTGACGGAATTTTCTCTTAAAGAGGGTCAATATCTTAGAGTTCATCAAGCTCAACAATTAAACAGTTAAAAATAAAATAACAATTAAATCTGAGATCGACGCTTTTCGAGGAAATCCTGACTTTCTAAGTTAATTATAAATTAAATATGACCTAAATGTACTCGTATTTTTTATATGCCTAGCGTCCTATTGCACCTCTAGTCTGTAGAAACGCAAAATTATATTGCAGAAATAATCGAAAGATCGAGAATCCTCAGGAAATTAAAGAATTCAATAAGAATTCAAATAACTAATGCGACTTCCACTATTGTACTTTTTCCGTTTTATCGGCAAGACTTCTTGTAATTGAATACTGTCTCGTCGAAATTTACCTTAATTTTAATTGTACCATATAAATTATATTGCGCTCGATTTACTTTGTAGTAGCCATTTTTTGTGCTGTGAATTGTTAAGAAATAAAATTAGGCTGTGCTGATTGTGAAACCAATAGGTTTGCCGAATAAGATTAGAGACGGCGATGCTTGAGTGTGTAAATTAGAGCTGGATAAGTGCGTCATGATTGAAAAATCTTTCTACTATAAAAGCGTAGTTGAACTTTTATCTCGGTAGATTCGCTTCTTATTTCATTCGTTTATAAGATTTTATTTCTATTAACCCAACATGGAACGGGGAAGGATTTTGTAACGTTTCTGGTGGAAGCTCGTCACCAAAGGAAACATTTTTTTTTTTAGAAAAAAAAGTGAATTTGCATCTTTAAGGGTCTATGGAGAATTCTACAATGTAAAAGTCAGGCTAAACTTACGAGGAAAAAAGCTGCTGAAGTAGTGGAATTCGAATTTTGCTATATTGGCTCTGCTTTTCTGAATGTTTTTAATTGTGCTGAGGGATTGTTGTTGAGATTATCGTTTTTCTTAACGACGAGCGGGAGTGATCATTTCGAAGTATGTATCCAGTAGTTGTAGACTATGAGCCCTTTGTCATGTTAGACTTTAATTTTGTATTTGATATGTATCAAATCAATTATCGAACACGTATGAGTTATGCCTAAAGTAATTAGTACCTGAAAGATGATGAACGCTTAAGGTTGAAAATTTGAAACGTGAAGATGATAGAAAGCATGGGTTGACCAACTTTTTAAAAACATGTGGTTGATCCTTTATGTATTTTTGCGTCGGTTGAAGAACAATTTGGAAGTGATTTCTGTCAAAATTTGCCAATTTCTGACAGAAATTTCGTAGTTCTTTTTTTTTCATTCTCATTTGCCTTATTAGTCTTAACGGAAAAGCGTGGATCTTTTTTTGGGTACGAATCATGAATTCAATCTTTGAAAGTATTGATTAAAAAAATTCGATTTGTGAATTCATGCAAATTTTTCGTCAATTTGAAATAAAAAAAACGATCGAAACAATGGAAATGGATTTTCAACACATTCATTTTAGAGTGAATTTTGTTAACAGCAAAAGACCCGTCTTCTTTATGTATTCATGTAATCATTGTATTTTTTGAATCGATTGAAATAATTGTTAATCAGAATGGATGAACGCATGTGTATTTAGGAAAGTCCGTTAAACGAGTGAAAGTTGTACATGAAAACTGAAGTCAAGCATCTATACATAATATACACGAACATTTATTGCATACTCATATATCTTTAATGTTGTTCTACATGTTATTATGACAATAAATGGAAAATCGAATTGTAGAGCTATGCCTTTTTAATTCCAATCCTCTTAGCCATTAAATAGATTTAAGGCAATGCGTTTTATTAGGAATATAAAATGAGAGAGCTTGGAATATACTGTAGAAAAATTTCGCTTTTGTTCATTGATATTTTTATATAAATTAAAGTGAGGAAAAACAAGCTACATTGGAATACGCTCCACTGTTTTGACACATTTAATAACAATTTCATGCTGCACAGTGGTTCAAGATCCCAAATTGGTGGCCAAAACTCGAAAAGTTTATATTTATGACTTCTCGAGTGTTTATATCGCGTTTTTTGAGTAACTGATTCAAAAAATGACATTAAGAATTCAAAATGTCGGACCCGAAATAGCGGACATTTTCTTAAAAATTTCTATTGTTTTCCACGAAAATAAGTACAAAGGAGTTTTTTTGGTTGCTGATTTCAAAAATGATATTCAAAATTCAAACTGGTGGTAACAAAATTGCGGACATTTGTCCAAAATTTTCTATTGTTCCCACGAAAATAAGTACAAAGGGGTTTTTTGGTTCGCCGATTTCAAAAATGATATTGAAAATTCATAGTGGCGGGCCCGAAATGACGGCCAATTTTCCAAAATTTTCTATTGTTTTTCACGAGAGGAAGTACAAAAGGGTCTCCTGGGTCGCTGATTACAAAAATTATATCTCAAAATGTTGGACAAAAAATGGCGTACATTTTAAGTTCAGAAGAACCATTCTCAAAGCCTCCCGCGAGGGTTGGTAAATAATAAAAGAATCAGCTGGTTTACCAAGAAACTTCGTCCCTAAAGTCGTGACTTTATTTTCAAGATTGAGATCCTTGAAGGATTCCACGTATTGGAAAATCTTGAGACGTTTCCATTTCACGACCCGCGTCTTGAATCCTGCCAAGAATCCGAAGTTTTTGTTCTGAAGTGGCTTTTCTTTTACAATATTTTCGTTACATTTATCACTGTTACATATATTTAGTGTTTTTATATTTATAGTTTTTTCATATTATTTATTTACGTTATACAGCTTTGGCTACGGTTTCGTTTTTGTTACAAGTATTATATTTCATGGTTTTATTTGTTAACAAAATTATATAGTAATATCCATCGAGAGCTTCTATGAATAAGAAAAATATTATTATTCCGATTTTGGAAAATTTTATATAATAAATTAGCGTAGGTATAGAACAAAGTATGGATACTCGATGATGGTAATCACTGAATAAATTACTTTCATTTTGAATGAGTATCTTTTCGGCTTGGCATGTGGCGCGTAGAGAATCATGGATCGGTGGGCTATAGCGCGAGTGAACACTCTCACGCAGTTGTAGAAAAAGCGCATTTATTTCTACGGGGCAGCTCAGGGCAGCTTTTGTTAAAGGAATCAAAAAGTTGATACTTTTTGGCGATCAAAACGGAAAATCTTGACGCGCACACTCGTAGGCAAAAAAAGAATTACCTGCGTATATTCCAGAATTATATGGGGAAAAAAATTTTTGACGTGCACATTTCAGTCAATATCATAAACATACTTGTTCGAAATGCAAATACGGAAGCAAGCAACGATTTAACGTACCTTCCGAAATATCCTCCATGTTACCTTATCTGTTTCTGGCACACAACATTTTTCGTCGAACGCTCGAAACTCGAGGAACAAACTGATGGGCGCGCCATCGGCGAAGAGTCAAGTTTAAGTGCTCGCCACAAGGACAGTCTTCAATATAGTGACTTGCCCTTTTACAAAATAATGTTCCAACACCCTCTAAAGAAGTGTAAATGAACATCTACCTCAGCTGGTAAACTCCGCATTTTGAGGTTTTGGCCAGCTTTTTGGGATCTTGAACTACTGTGCACTGATACTTTTTTGGATGTTTTGAGGATTTCCATAAACTGTTCAAGATATCTCGGTTCAAGTTTATAATTATAATCGGATATCGTTATTAAACATCGACTTATGACATTCCTTAATCAATATGAGGTCCCTGACAGAAGAGAAAAGGAACATCTTGAAAAAATTACGCTTCCAGAGCTTTCCGCTCAACTGATTGAAAAACTGTTATTTTCTAATTCTAATTCTTACTTTATCCACAATAAAGTATTTTGAAGTGTATTCATATTTGCATGTGTCTGTGAAATACCCGATTCAGCAAGATCATCGTTGAATAACTCGTATATATGCATTTCACAGGTTTCATGATTCAGAGTTTTTTTTAATATATCAATTGAATCAATTAACTGTCAGGGAACAATTTGTACAAGAAAAAATTATGATAATAAAGCATTATAGTACTTTGAAAATTTCGAATAAAAATTTAAATGAAAATATTTGTACTGAAAATGGAAACTTTTCAGACAAACTAGGGCATTAGGCATTGCAATTCGTGCTGTCATATTCAAAACAAATTTAACCTTCTACTGGATTAATTGAACAAAACAAGGGACACAGATTACTGGAATTTTCAGGTATAAAAAGAAAGGCTGTTAATCTAAACAAGCAAGAAATTTAATTTGTCCGAACATTCTTCAAATCACTCGCAAATTTTGAAGACAATACAGGTGAATGTGGAAATGAATATGAATGAAAAATTGAAGATACATAATTGACCCTTAGTTCATGTTATCCCCACTTATATGTATAGCTGCGTATACTGCAACTGAACAATTTGCAGCCAGAAGTATCATTTGGCATTTTATTGTGGGCTTCCAAGTGAACGTTCTTAAGAGAAAAAAAGTAAGTGGCGTTATCAGAACTATCCGTAAACTTGTTGTGTCATATCAACTTTATCAAATCAACACTAATGAGTATTACAAATAAAATAAAAAATTATATTCCATATAACATACTATGATGAGCTCAAATTTCAGTTCATCAAGCTTCGCAGTCAACAGTAGGACGGGTGAAAATAGAAACTTTTTTAGAAATAATTTTTTCAAGGAAAAGAAACAATGTACTATGCGTTTTTGAGGACGACTATTTTTTCATTTTTGAAGATCGAAAATCTCATTTTTCCCACATACCAATATATATCAGTAGGAGTACATACATCGAAGTTGTTCCCCTCCATGCAATCTATAGAGTGATACACTTCAGAGAGGTTAATTTGGTGTATTCTAACAAATATTTAAAAAAAGAAAGGATCGAAATTGGCTAAACAAGCATTTAGACTCACAACTCCAACGTTTTGTAAAAAACGTAAATTTTTGGTAAACATGCTTTAATATCCCAGTGATTGTTGAAATGTCTTTTTTCATAATTTATTGTAAAAAGTGACAATTTTCTATATAAGAGAGTGTCTAATCGAGATTGCTGCATGATTATTCAAGTATGAGTACCTTATTTTTGCCCTTCAAACTTCCCTCGAAATTTTTTTTAGTGAAAATAATTCAATTTTATGGAAAAGCAAATGCATTTTTTTGGTATTTCGGGAAATTATTTCATCCTCCGTGGTTGAAATGAGAAATTTTTCTCCTAAATTCAAGTTTTTGAATGAAACAGAATTATTTAAATTTTATTTATTTAAAATTGTTTTAATTATGGAAATTATGGATGTTTGTATTCCTGTGATAAAAAATTAATCTTCTTGGTATTTCAGGAAATTGATTCATCCTTCGTGGTTGGAATTAGAAGTTTTTATCTTGAATTCAAGTTTTTTAATGGGACAGAATTATTGACAGTTTATTTAGTCAAAATTGTTTCAATTTTATGGAAGTTTGTATTTTTGTGAAAGCAAATGGATCTTTTTGGTATTTCGGGAAATTAACTCATCCTCCGTGGTTGGAATGAGAAGTTTTCCCCCTAAATTTAAGTTTTTGAATGAAACAGAATTATTGACAGTTTATTTAGTCAAAATTATTTTTATTTTATGGAAGTTTGTATTTTTGTGATAGAGATGAATCTTCTTGGTTTTTCAGGAAATTGATTCATCTTTCATGGTTGCAATAAGACGTTTTTCTCTTAAATTCAAGGTTTCGAATGAAACAGAATCATTGGAATTTTATTTAGTGAAAATTGTTTCAATTTTATGGCAGCTTGCATTTTTGTGATACAAAAATATAATCTTCTTGGTATTTCGGAGAATTGTTTCATCCTTCGTGGTTGGAATTAGAAGTTTTTCTCTTGAATTCAAGTTTTTGAATGAAATAGAATTATTCAAATTTTATTTAGTAAAATTGTTTCAATTTTATGGAAGGTTGTATTTTTGTGACACAAAAATACAATCTTCTGGGTATTTCGGGAAATTATTCCAGACTTTGTGGTTGGAATTAGAAGTTTTTCTCTTATATTCAAGTTTTTGAATGAAACAGAATTATTTAAATTTTATTTAGTTTAAATTGTTTCAATTTTATGGACGTTTGTTTTTTTGTGATTCAAAAATACAATCTCGTTTGTATTTCGGGAAATTATTACATCCTTTGTGGTTGTAATGAGAAATTTTTCTCTTAAATTCAAGTTTTTGAATGAAACAGAATTATTGAAATTTTATTTAGTTAAAATTGTTTCAATTTTATGGAAGTTGGTATCTTTGTGATAGAAAATGAATCTCCTTGGTATTTCGGAGAACTGATTCATCCTTCGTGGTTGGAATGAGAACTTTTCTCTTAACTCAAGTTTTTGAATGAAACAGAATTATTAAAATTTTATTTAGTTAAAATTGTTTTAATTTTATCAAAGTTTGTATTTTTGTGATACAAAAATACAATCTTCTTGGTATTTCGGGAAATTATTTCACCCTTTGTGGTTGGAATTAGAAGTTTTTCTTTTAAATTCAAGTTTTTGAATGATAATAAATGAACAATAAAGCGCTCGTTTCTATCGTTCTCCTAAATGCACGTTTATCTTTCCAATGTTTGACGAAGTGTTTGTTTCAAATATTTTTTGCATATAAAAGTTAGAATTGCCAATATAGAAGAATCTCTAGTCGGAAAAGATGCATGATTATACGAGGATGAGTGCTTTATATTTGATCTTCTGACATGCCCTGAAATTTATTCATTAAAAAACTGTTTGTTCTGTTGAAAATTTTTGTTTAACGCCTTTAACGCAGCTAAATTATTTTGCGCAAAATTATGAGTGTGGTTCTTGTTGGGAATTCGTATCTTTTGGGGTCCGTTAAATTCGTAATTTTATTCCGAAGCGAAATGATATGATGAGTTAAATGATGGCGCATGTTGGCGGGATGTATATCCCGTATATCCAACTCAACCAACTACGAATAGTTTTCGTTTTAATCCCGATAACGCACTTAAAAAAATAAAAAATCACATTTCCAGCCAAACAATAAGAGACAAGAAGAAATATTGAATAGAAAAATTGTTCATCTTGATAAGGTTTTGAACTTTTATCTGAAATATTTTTCATCAGGATGTATATTTCCTATTTGAATTGTGATAATGCTTTCTAAACAATGAAAAATTCAACTTGCTAGCCCATCTATGCGAGATGTAAATATCGGTGTCGAGTATTGTAATGAGAATGTGTTCCTTGATGTCAGTAGTGCCAATAATCTTCATAGAATCAGAGGTTTTCAGCAGTTTGTATAAAATGTATAAATTTCTTATCTTTTTTTTTCATTGGTCGCGTAGTTTTTGTCTCAATCGTAAAAAGGGGAAATTAGGAATTAAAACAATAAATTTCTAGAAACACTACACATCATATTATGCGAATAAAAAATTAAGCAGCAAAACTTCTTCACCATTTCGGACAAATTTTGATCGAGTGCGCAGAACGAGACACGTGATGAGAATGTTTTCGCTAAAGCCGGAGAAGATTTAACAAAGGACTGTAAGGAAGTACAAAGACCAAGCGCGTAGAGTGAGGTAAATTTATAACCGAGCGCGGAGCGCGAGGTGAGATTACCATCATTGAGTATCTATACTTTGTTCTATACTTACGCTAATTTATTAAATAAAATTTTCCAAAATCAGAATAATAATATTTTTCTTATTCATAGAAGCTCTCGATGGATATTACTATATAATTTTGTTAACGAATAAAACCATAAAATATAATACTTGTAACAAAAACGAAAACGTAGCCAAAGCCGTATGAATCATTTCCAGCAGCAGTTTATAATATTATTTATATGTATTTTGTTCAAATCTAGATTTTTGTTATCCTCAACGATGAACATTTTTGAATAATAAATACTTATTGACGAAAAAAGAATTTCACGAGTGTATTAAAAAAAAATCTGCCCGCTAGGCGGGCACATTCGCATCGCGCGCTTTGCGCTCGATGATAAACTCACCTCGCGCTCGGCGCTCGGTTTTGAATTTAGCTCGCGCTTCGCTCTCGGTCTTTCTACTTCCCTGCATTTGCATACAGAGCTTTTGAAACTCGATAACGAAATGTCGACAACTGTTATTTGATGATTGTGAATTCTCTTTTGTTCAAACTTCTCCGACTTTAACGAATACATTCTCGTCTCTTATCTCGTACTGCGCACTCGATCAAAATTCGTCCGAAACGGTTTTTTTGCCCAATTTTTTTCATATATGTACACTTTTTCTAGAAATTTAATTGTTTCATGTTTCCTTCTATTTTATATGATTTTATATGATTGAAACAAAAACCATGCGTCCAACCGGAAAAATTAAAACAAATATAGAATTTTTTCGGGTAAATAACTTTTCTCTATCAATCTTCTGTCTCAGCCACCGTCATTTCCTCAAATAGTTTATTATTTCATATTTATAGATATTTTTCCTGATGGAAATAAAAACGACATATTCTCTTAAAAAAAGAATAATAACACATTTTAAGATATTGTGTTTGTTCGTTTTTTCCTAAGCTTGTGACAATCGTCCGAAAGTTCAATTTTTTCCTTTTTAATATGGTATCTTTGAAGCTTTGCTTCTTTTGGGAGGATATACATATACTCTGAGCGATAATATAATTTAAACAATATTTCGTAAATATCTATGGAAATAAAATTTGACAAGACTCTTTATCTAGAAAAGTTGTTTTAATTATTTATGTCTCCAGCATCAAAAAAAGGCGTTCCACAATGGGGCCACGGACCGAAAAAACGGTTAAAATTCTTGCTTCCCGCGAGTTTTCAACGAAAATTGATGTTCCAAAAGGGAAAATTTTCATTCTGATTTCAAGCTAATGAATCCGTTCCCCTCGGATCACTCTTGTTTTATATATTGATATAGGTGTCCAAAAAGTCCCAGGACGGTTCGATCTTTCCTCAGGTAAAATATTTTTTTAGAAAGTGAAGGTCATTCCTGAAGTAGATTTCAATAAGGAATGCAATGGTGACCTCCATTTTGACCTTGAAGTTGGTCTTTATACCTAGTTGAAGGTCAACTTCGTTTTTTTAAATGGAAACTCCCCTTTTAGACCAGTTAAACCACCCCGAAACGTGAGAGGCAAGGGGACTCACGCTAATCAAACACCCCGAAACGTGAGAGGCAAGGGAACCTTCGCTAATCAAGCACCCTAAAACGTGAGAGGCAAGGGGACTCACGCTAATCGAGCACCCTAAAACGTGAGAGGCAAGGGGACTCACGCTAATCAAGCACCACAAAGGGAACAGAATTTACTATGTCCACATCGTTTTTCCTGGGTAATGCTAAACGTAAACGTTAACTGCTTGGAAAAAGCCTTGAAAAAAATTTAAGGATCATCACCAAGATCAATACAGAGCTCACCAATGAATTTCTCGTTGAAATTTACTTCAGGGATTGCAGTGACCTCTTGGAAAACATTGTTAATTTCAAAGAACCTCTTACGGACCTTGAAAGTTACAATTGACCTATGACTTGGGTACGTACCTAAGCGTAGAATTTTCCGCTCTATGGATTGCAGATGTAAAAGAAGGGGGTTTCCATTTACAAAAACAGAGTTGACCTTCAAAAAGCCATGCAGGTCAACTTCAAGGTCAAAATGCAAGTCACCACTGAATTCCTCGTTAAAATTTACTTTAGGAATGACCTTCACTTCTTTTGAAAATATTCTACCTGAGGAAATATCGAACCGTCCCGGGAATTTTTGGACACCCATATCAATATATCAAACAGGAGTGATCCGAGGGAAACGGATTCATAAACTGGGAATCAGAACGAACATTTTCCCGTTTGGAACATCGATTTTCGTTGAAAACTCGCGCGAAGCAAGAATTTTGACCGTTTTTTCGGTCCGTGGCCCCACTGTGCGTTCCCTGTTTCTCAAACAATAAAACAAAAAAGCATTTCAAAAATAACATTGCAAGAGTCGAATACAGATCTTATTAATAAATTTCACGTTCCATGAAAAGTTATGTAATATATAGTGGCATAATTTAATAAATTCTCTGTTATAATTTTTCGAGGTTCCATGAAGAATACCTCAAAATTGATAATAAATATAAATGACGCTCAAACGGTTTTGGGAATTTTTCTCAAAAACTAAAATACGATAGAAGGACACAATACAGAGGTTCTGTGAAAAATTTGGGATTTTTCACTACTTATTTTTAGAAAAAAAGTCATAGAAAAAATTCAAACTTTGATCTGGTTGACGGTTAGAAGCAGACGGGTGGCACTTCTATAAAGGCCTGTAGAATAACTGTGACGTGAGATCTGACCGCAGCCGCATGGCGGCGCTGGTTGTACGTTTAGGACCATAGTTATTCTATAGCATAGAGGAAATTCAAATTTGATTTATTTCAATTACTAGAACACGATTTTTTGCATAAATTTATCTTGGGACAATATTTTGTAATATTTCAAATATCCAATAAATTAAAAGGTACTAATGAAAAAGTGTAGAAAACATTATTTTCATGACTATATACGAATACAGAATACATACAATAAATCTAAAAAAATATTAAATTTGTAGAATTTCCATATATGTGTATCGTAAACTGAGAAATAGTGGATTTCAATAGAATTTCATATATTTATAACAATTATATTGATTACTGAAATCATACCTTAATTCAACTAAATAATAAAAGTTTATATTTCTGTTCAAATTTAGGCAATGATTTATTTTGCTCCGTTATGATAAACCTGTAAGAAATGAAGACATCAATAGAGATTGATTATGTTATAAAAATTTGTAGAAAACTTCTAACGGTTTATGTTATAAAGAATAGGATAAAAAAAATAAATATTATGAAAATGAAGAATTAAAAACTGTATTCGTGAACAATTTCAATTAGTAATGAATAGAATATTATTAAAAGAACATAAGTATTCATGTATTTTAAAAATGTATTTTCAAATAAAATGATAAATATTTAGAAAAATGAATTTTCTACCAAAAAATACGATGTTTCAACAAAGTGGTTGAATTTTGAACTGAAAAATAATTACTTTTATTCAAGAATGGAACAGTAACATTCTTAGTTTTACAAACCAATTTCATGCAAATATAAGAATTTTTAACTGAAACAAAGAATCTTCAACTGGAAGAGTTGAATTTTTCAAAAAAGATAAATTGTTAACCAAAATTTGAATCAAATTGTGAATTAGAAAAAATGTATGTTTAACCGAACCAATGAATTTTCAACTAGGTACAACTATGGGATTTTTGATTGGAATTAGTCCAATTTTCTTCATTTAAAATCAAGAAGAGAGCACTTTCAAATTGTGACGAATTCCAAATTGGGAGAGAGATTTTCGAAATTTCCTTCCTCTCAAATACAAATTATAATTAGTTTTAAAAGTTCACGTTCCATGTAAAAAATTTCCTGTTCCAAGTGAAAATATATTTTTCTACTGAAACTCCCAGCCCTAAAATCGAAACCATAATTATTTTCTAAAGTTTCCTGTCCCAAGTCAGATAAATAAGGAGAAAGGAAATGAAACGTGATAAATACATTCTCTCGAAAAAATTGAGAAAATAATTATTTCTGTATGCTTGAGCTATCAACAATTCGATAATCAAACTTGAGTCGGCTAAAAAAATCTCATAGAGCAACAAGTTTGCAAGAAGTTTCTCTTATAATGGACTAAAAGCGGTCATTTCTCGTATTTTTACGGTAAGATTCCTAAGTTTGGAGGTCAAATCAAGCAATTCCCGGGTTTTCTATTAAATTCTTGGTTATCTCCCGGTTTCTTCCGTCAATCAAATTCCCTGTAACTTTCTGGTCAAGTTACCACCCTGTTAATATTAATTGCAGAAGTTGAAAAAAATTTAAAATTTTACTGTTCCATTAAAGGATTCATCCTTCCCAAGTATCGGATACTCCGAAGACAGTGGCGTTCCTACCAGGGGTGTTAGGGGTGGTAAACACCAGGGCCCCGTGAACCAAGATGCCCCCAAATCGTGGAATCGAAATTAGAAAACCAAAAAAAAATCAAAGAAAATGCAAACTAGCCTCAATTTTATCACTTTTTAACTATGCATTTCTGAATTCTTCTAATAATTCTGAATGGAGCTCATGGAATAACCAGAGTGGCGGCTTGACCCGAAAACCGGGAAAGACCGGGAATTTGATTTAAAAACCGGGAATGGACTTGCCACAAGTTAGACTATTCAAAATCCTACTAAAAGAACGAGGAATGGCTGCTTTCTTATTATGAATCAAAAAGATACCTTGTCATTTGATTTTGAATATTTAAATACATCTATACTTCATGAGAGGTAGAAATTTTATTCTTTTCCATTATAAGAAAAACGTTTTGCGAATGAATTAAAAAATGTATTGAACACGTTTATTTGCTTTTCCTCATTTATTTCACTTGGGACAGGGAATTTCAGAAAATAATTATAGTTTTTATTTCCAGCCAGGGAGTTTCAGTGAAAAAGTATAAAAGTAGAGTGGAAGTAGTATTCCAAAGAAGAAATATTTCTAAAATATGATAAAAAACTTGTTTACATTCTTCATTGCAAATTCATATTTTTTTAGTTCAAAAATCAAGTACTTGTTCAAAATTTAAACTTGTTTGTTGAGAATCAAATTTTTTCAAAAAGTTGCATTATTTTGATCCAACATTCACTTCTGGTTGAAATTTTAACTGCTTTGTTAAAAATCAATGCATCTTTTTTTGGTGAAATATCAAGTATTTAGGTGGACATTGATTTTTGAATTTTAAAATTAAGCTATCTCTTTGAGAGTTCATGTACTTCCCGTTGAAGATTCATCATCATTATTATTATTATACCATTAGGCCAAATCCCTTTCGGGGTGAGCGTAACTAATACCTGAAAAAGCATCAGTTTGGTTGAAAATAAATTTCTTCAGCTGAAAATTCAGCTGTTTCATTTTTAGTGTAAAATGTTCAAAGTTCGACAATTCAGTAAAAATTTGTCTTTTTCAATTGAAAATTCAATTATATCGTTGAAACTTCACATATTTTTTGAAAAATCGATTTTTTGGTAGAAAATTATCTATTCATTTGGGAGTTGATATTTTTATTCAAAAATTCTTCTTTGCGGTCAACAATACAGGTTATAAAGTTGAACATTTTTCATTTTAGTCAAACATTCATCTAGTTGAAAACTCTTATGTTTGGTTTAGAATTAACTTTTCGAGCCAAAAATGTCAATTCCATTTTTCTTGGAAAATTCATATTTTTTTAGTTCAAATTTAAACCATTTTGTTGGGAAATAGTATTTTTCGGTTAAAAATTAATTTTTTTCTTCAAACATTGAACTATTCTAGTTGAATGTTCATCATTTCAGGTAGAAATTCCTCTCTCTAGTGTAAAATTTAACTACTTCAGTTAAACAGAAAAATTTGATTCTTCCTCATTTTGGGTAAAAATGTAATTATGCCTTTGAAAGTCAGTTTTTTTACAAGTAATTTTTTTTTACTAAAAATTTAACACCATCTAATTGAAAATTCCATAGTTTTAGTTAAAATCCATTGATTTAGTTTAACATCAATTTTTTCCATTTCTTTGAGTATTCAAATTTTCGTTAACCAATTTATCTTTTTCAGTAAAAGTTAGTTCAT
>WSXT02184468.1:0-20686 GCA_011762715.2 Neuroterus valhalla | reverse complement strand
ATAATCGATGTCAGAATCGATTCTTTGTGAAAAGAATCGAATGATTTCAAAGAATCGAGTAGAATCGCCCATCCCTACTTTCGTCACGTCGCTGTTGTGCAGGAGCGGCATCGTAGAAGGAGCCTGTAATTGAAGTAAGAAAACTCGAGAGAAAGAAATCCGTAGCAATACCAGTATGAGGAGACTCTCGTCCACTCTGGACCGAGTACACCCGCATTGGCAACAAACCGCAACAAATCTAAGGTGATCAGACCTGATTCTCATCCCATCGCGGGAGTCTTGAAGTCGATGTGGAATATCGCATCCAGTGCCTTGGCGTCGAGGGGCCCCAAAAGGGGTTGTGAGAGCGATTCCTCCTTCACAAGAATTTGGAATTAACAAGGGTTTCGCTCCTAGGCGAATAAGTCATTCCCAAGGCTCAAGGAAGTCTCGACTTCGTCCCTGGCTCTGGAGATATTCGATGAAATCACGTCAGATTCCGTGATAGTTGGAGACAGCAAACGAACAGGCGGGAACCAGATTCAGCTTGAATCTCGATTCTTAAGTTAGAGAAAGACAGCGAACGGGATCCTAGTTCTCTATAGGCCTCTAGAGTTGCAGAAATCCCTCGATGTCCCTCGTTGAATGGCATCAAAGAAAGGTCGCAAACGAAAAAAAAATACAAACAAAACGCATGAACCCTCAAATCCCTAAAATTATCCTAACAAATGCCCTGAGAGTGTCGTGCCACATGCCAGAACGGAATTATTAACGGTCCACCTGGGAGCAACTGTCATTCAGGAAAAATAACACAAGCTCCCAGTTGAACCGCGGTAAAATACACCTATGGCCACGTCTCACGACCGTGAGATGAGCGACCACATGCACGACAAGATCACAATGAAGGGCCGGCGAAACCCCCGTGTGTCTTAAGGACACGGAGCGACCCAAGTATGACTGCTCTTTGCATCCATCTCTTAAGTGCGACGGCATATTTTCGGCACCCGGGTATGGCTTTCGGGTAACTAACCAGTGAAGGCGTCGCACCTTCAAGAACACCGATTAGGAGAACAATTAATTAAACCGAATATCCTTGATGATGTCGCTGTAGAGGTTCTCTGAGATCTTTGTACCTCACCTTTTTCTCGGTTTCCTTGCCTTTGATGTTGTAATCAGCCGGGGCCGAGAATTCGATCACGAACATGGTTCGGTCACGTTTGTACTGTAGTTCCTTGGGTTGGACAAGTCGTCTTTCTTTGTTCGGAGTTTAGTTCGTCCTAATACCAGCCACTGCGGAATAGGGATATCCGACATCAAATAGGAGGTAAATATGCGGGCCAGATGTTGGTGTGTAGAAGTGAACTTCTTCTACCTAAATTCTAAATACAATCTGGACAAGCAGCGGAGAAGTTCTTCGTGCCCCTTATTTCTTCCCCTCTCGGCCTTTCCTCTTGGGTATTGAGAGGTTATTGTACAGCTCCTTGAAACGTATGATGTTCTCAGTGCCTTCATTCAATGAATGTTTTATTTCGTAAATCTCTATTTTTCAGGGTGACGCAGAGAGCCTCTCCTCTTTCGCATCACACTATTGCCTCTATCCTTCGTACTTCGTGATTCTCGTGGATACCTCTGTGCTGAAACTAATGGTCGTAAGCATGAGGTCACTCATAAATTTTATATGGATGACTTAAAGATCTATGCTTCTCGAAAAGAACATCTTGATGATGCTCTTAGCATCGTCGGGAGGTAATCGCGAAAAATCGGTATAGACTTTGGATTGGATGAGTGTGTTAATATTTGTCTGAACCGTAAACAAATAGCAGGTATAGATGAGGACCCTGAGCTTGTTGACCAAAGTGCTATTAGGCACCTTAGCGCTGGAGAGAGCTACAAATACCTGTGTGTGCCTGAGAGCCGCATTCACGATACTAAATCAGTAAAGGAGTTCCCCAAAGTAGATACAAACACCTGCTCCGACAAATTCGGTTGTCAAACCTGTCCTCGTTGAGCAAGATATCTTCGACTAACATGCTTGCCTTCTCAGTTCTACTCTATTCGTTTGAGGTGGTTCCATGGACAAAGAACGAGCTCAAGATCCTTGATATTACTACGCACAAGATGATGCATATGAAGGAAAGCTTGCATATAAACTCGTTTGTTCCGCGCTTATACATCGCACGCCGTAAAGACGGACGCGGACTTCTCAATCTTGAATGTCTATACAATCGAATCATCCTTAGTTCTGTTCATATCATCGCGAACGGTAGGGATCCTCTCCTGGCAATGTTCAGGAATCACGAAATGAGTGGGAAGGAGCATTCCTTAACAAAGTCACGGAGCAGGCAGCCAAAACTCTTGGCCTGAACCTTACCATCAGAAGTGAGGATAGTGCATTACTCCATCAAGATGCCTTACTTCTCAAAGTACAGGTGAAGAACTCGGAGGCGAAAAAATTCCTGAAACAACATGAAGACAAGATGATGTACGGAAACTTTTACAAAATTGTAAAAGATCTATCCTTGTCACATGAGTCAACATTTGCTTTTCTCAAATCACCTGGATTCAATTCAGGAGCCGAGAATTTTATCTTCGCGAGTCAGGACGGTGTGATTTCCACCTCAGCATACCGTAGGAGCATATTACGTCAAGAGTTTCCAGCGATATGTGCAGGGCGTGTCTTAAACTCATGAGTAGCAACGGCATATATTATCCAATTGCCCTATTCACGCAGGAACGACGTATTTGTACAGAAACAACGCTGCCTTAAGAGTGCTTTACCACCATCTTTGTCGCTCTTATGGTGTTGTCCGTGACCCTGCCCCGTTGAATAACCAAAGGAGAATAGAGTCTATTGTTGAGAGCGAGGAGTGTCAAATCTACTAGAACTACGATTTTCCGCCAATTGTCTCCATCCAACACACCACACCCGACATGGTGGTTCTTGACAAACGTGACCGAACCCTATTCGTAATCGAATTCTCGGCCCCGGCCAACTACAACATTAAAGGACTGGAAACCGAGAAAAAGGAAAGGTACAAAGATTTTAGAGAACACTTGCAGCGGCATCATCAAGGATATCCGGTTCAATTAATTGTTCTCATCGTCGGCCCTCTTGGAGGTGCGATGCCATCACTGGTAAGTAATCTGAAAGCCATACCCGTGTGCCGAAAATATGCCGTGGCACTTGCGAGGTTTTTTTTTTTGAACACAAAACAAAAATATAAATAATATCAACCTACGTTTCAATGGTCACCGAACACCCTTCCCGAGGTCGAAAATCACACAACAGGTCAAAACCCAAGAGGAATCTAGGCTTCTTACTGCCTGAATTCCAAGTAAAATATAGCAATCTCAAAAATCACCCTTACCGAAAAGCTGATGAAATTCAGCTCCTATTGATGGTCAGAAGATCTGATAGAGCCCATTTAGAATCTTCAAGAAGCTAACAGTTTCCATTTTAAGCTCATCTATCGCACATTTTATTGCCCATAATTCAGATGCAATATTAGCATGGTAAGTTTTGGAATCAACGATCTTCTTTACTAATCACTCAAAAGTGCAATGTAACTATTACATTATCTACTTTTATTTTCTAGGTCAGTGTCTGTATCAAGTCTTTCCCAGTTGCAGTGGTTAATTCACGGTCAGGTGGATTAAAGAAAAGAAGATTATATAGCATAATAATTATGCATAATCAATAATCATAATCAGAGTGTGTATGTAGATTATAGACTCAAAAAGTACTGAACCGGTTTTTTTTTAAATTTAAGAGATTGCTATTGGAGTCTCCAGGAAGGTTAAGGAATAAAATTGGATCGGTGTGTTGGACACATTACAAATGAGAGCTTTGTGAGCACGTTGTGACGTCAGTTAAAAATAAAGTTCGATTTGCGCGTATCTCTATTTCTTCGTAACTCTCGAGACAGAACTGTCAGGTCTGACATTCTCGCAAACCCGGAAATTTCCATTGAAAATAATTCTCCACCTCAGGGGACGCGAAAGCGGGGAAGGGGGAACTCAAGCTCCCTCGAACAAAAAACTGGGGGGGGGGGGCTGAGCCTCCACAGTTTCCCAGGTATTTCTGTGCATAATTTTGTCCGATGACTTTTTTTGCTTCTCTGATGCCGCGGACAATTAAGCCCCCCCCCCTTCCCCGCTCGAAAATACCTTTCGCGGCACCTGCTCAATCTTCAATTATCCCGGAACTATATGCCTGAAAAAATTCATCTTTTTCTTCCTTATAGTATCATTATCATTACTTTTATATTTGTTCACATGATTAAGTACATAATTATTTACTCCTAACAAATACCCGTAGCGAACCAAACTTGAAGTAAAAGAACAAAATCAAAAGTATAAGGTTCAGATGTGCAGGACCGTATGACAAATTTTCGTGACCCGTTTCATAAACAAAATTTCTTCTTCACTAATGAATGAATGCTTTTTAGGATAAATCCACTGTCTTCATCGAGTATCGATAATTTGGAAATTTGGTTTCAAATTCAGGGAACTACAAATAACGGGATATTTATCGCTTTTGAAATCTTGGAAATCCTAAATGTCGGAAAAATTCCTTATCGGTTATTCTTTCTTGGTTATGAGTTCAAGTACGTTCGAGAATATTCAGGCCGGTTCAGGGGCAGGGTTCTGTTCCAAATTGAATGTCGGTGAAATAGTGCCTGGTCGTTTACCGGTAATCAATAATGATTCCCGTCCCTGCTGGAACATCACCCATCGATAATTTTCCACCAGTGATAGTAATAGTTTGCGAAATTCATCTTGAATAATACTATTTTTGGTTCTTTCGGCCAATCTTGGTTCACTATCCCTTTCGTTCATTAAGTTTCTAATGTCAGAAGTGATCCAGGGAGTTGATTTATTTTTTGCATAAGGGGTATGAAAGGGCAAAAATTTATCAAAAGTAGTAGATGAAAATGTTGTTAAACCAAACATCTTTCTATTGATGTCCTTTTCTGTAGAAATTCTATTCCAGTCTGAGGCAGTTCAGAATATTTGCAATATTGAAAATAAAAGTATAAACTTAATATGTACAGGAGCGAGATAAGTTCGGCATGGAAGATAAACATTGACGTGGCGATACCAAACAAATATATATAGATGCACATTTCAGTAGCTGAAGAGTAGATATAGTAATAGTGCAATGATTACGCAAAGTCGATGTGAATGAAGTTAAATTGATAATTGCGCACGAAAATATTTTCAAGTAGGGATGAACAGGTCCGAGGAACCAAGAATCGGCAGTCGAGGAAGCCGGAGGATTTACGCAAATCAGTCAGTGCCAAGCAACTATCGTGAGATCACGTTTGGCATTTGACGAAGCTATCAAGCATAGAATTCTCGAGGCTTAGGTCAGCGGTAGGAACCGTTTTTGTTGAAACTCAACTCACAGAGAGATACTGAGATACTGATCATCGTCTATCAGAAGCAAAAGTTGGTGCTGGTGAGCTTTGCGCCCATTCTTATGGGAACCCAAGGATGCCAGTACGATAAACCTTTGGATTTCTGAGTGACGACTGACGCTTTAGAAGTGAGCGTATCCAGAGGTGGGTGAATCGAATGGTGCTGGTTAACCGTTCTTTTGGTGGTTGAGGTCACGAGTGCCTGAGCAACCCGCTTCCATGCGGGAACCCATGCACTTGGATCAAAAATTCTGATTTCTTTTCGCTTAGGGCTAGCGCTTGCACCTTTCGATTGCGCCATATACTCAATCTTGTGAATTTGGACAAAGAAACCAGCACTCTTATGGATCCTATAGGTGTCCCCAAATGGAAGCTCGGTTCTCTCATCCAAATTTAGGCGTCAATGAGAGGTAGTTGATTTGGTTTGTTTTTGAGACTCGAGAGAAGGTGGAATTGTTTCCCTACTCGAAATCCTGAGATCTCACGTAAAATAACTTCCAATAGGAAAGAGAGACAACATTTTCTGCGAAACTAATTGCACTTATGGTTGTCGGAGAATCAGGTCTCTTTTCAAATTCAATTTAACGACGACTCCGTATCTCTCAACATCATGGGGGAACTAGGGGCGTCTTAATTAGTTTCGGAGATAATAATTCAGTGGGATTGGAGAGGAATGTAATAGAGTTTTGTGTGGAAGAGATCACCTTATCTAAGTCATCTTTAATCACCATGTCAATCCACGTACTTGAGTGATCAGTGTGATGGGTGAGACTATGAGGGACTATGGATAATCCTGCAGAGACATCCACTGATTTTAAATAATGAGTCAAGTTGTTGGAGGCATTGAGATTTGTATTAAGATCACCGGTAAGAACAATATCATTTTATTTAGGTATACGGTCAAAAATATCAGCTTCGAGGTCCTTGCCATATGAAGTATTTGGCGGTTTGTAAATCACACCCACCAACACACTATCCAGTGGCGAAGATACATCGATAAAAAGGTACTAAACAGTAGCGTAATTGGCAAGAGAGCTCACTCCTACCTGTACGCCTCTTATGGCGTCATGCACATAGAGGCAGATTCCACCCCTCCTTCTCTCATCTCTATCTATACGGAAAAATGAATAATGGTCAAGTGCTACGAGGCTCGAAGGAATATAAGGCATGAGCCAGGTTTCTGACACGGCTATCATATAATAGGAACATGGCATAAAATGATTTTGAAAATCAAGGTGATGGGCTGGTACAGACTGAGCGTTAACGTGATAAATGTTCAAAATTCCCATTGTAATTGTAGGAAGCATAGGTCAAATAGAGTTCGACAAGTGTATGAAATACTTTTGAAACTATCATCAAGATTGATCATAGCTGGCTCAATTCTGTGGTGTCCGTTTACTGGAACTTGATTACGCCTAAACGCTGAACGAAAATGTGGAGTCTTCAAAGCTTCAGCATACATGTATAGATCAGCATCAGTAAGTTCACGGTGAGGTAGCTTCACCACGAGTTTTCTGGCGCTGGTCCTGAACGAAGTCTTTTTCTATCCCTTTTCCTCTCCCTCTTCCCTTCCCTTTTCGATGAGTTTCATATGACGATGAGCTTCTCCTAGTTGTGGTTTGGCTGCACTGGCATCGTTCAAAGCCTTAGCCATACCCGCAGCTCCACAAGTCACAGCTCCGAATGCCCTAAGCTCAGCAAAAATCGGAACCAATGGCAAAACACCCCTGACTTTTGAAGGTATCGGAAGGACACGTGGATTTTGCACTTGAAGTTTATCGCTTACGTTTTTATAGCGTCTTGCGCACCTCGCAGTGCAGACTTGATGGACATTTTCGCATTGCTACCTGGTCTCATTGCTTTTTCAGCCGCATTCACAACTTTTTTTGACGCGATCAGTTTGCTTCCCTTCAAAGTTAGTTTCTTCCTCCAACTAGACATTTTATTCTTTGAACTGGTTTTCTTCCTCGACACAGGTTTCTTCTTTGTAATGGGCTTCTTCTTAAACCTCATTTCGAGTTTCGCTTCGGCTTCACGTTAGTTATTACCAGTGCTGTCGCTTTCCCGTCTGCAGCGTTTCTCGCTCAAACTTTTTCACGATTTTCGAATATGATATGCCGTATTTCTTACACGCTGCGTCTAGAAGATTGATACCATAATCCCTTCTGGCAAGTCTTTGACTAGATTTTCGTACCTGACTCGATCGGTAGCAAGGCAAGTGTAACTCAACTGGTAAGCTGTTGATCATTTTGTGGACTGATCCTTTACCTCGACGATGACAAAGTAATATCTTATTGCTCTAAAGAAGCACAATCATTCCCTATCCAATGGAGGTTGTCACACAACTGACCTGAAAGCTATATACGCTCTGTATTTATAGCTTCAGCAACAGTTGCAGACAAAATACGATGCAAACCACAACTCGGCGAGAAGCGTGAAATCCTGCAATTGTATGCAAGACTCTACATATTTATTATTGCTTAGGATACGATTAACACCTCACAACTGCATTTATAACTTCAAACTTGTGAAGACAATAAGCGGTTCAAGGTAGAACCCGTCAAACTTTCGGTAGTAAATTTGACAGATTTATCACTCTGGAGAAGAAAAGGATGAAAAGTCATAGGAGGCTCACCAGACAGCATTCGTGCAGTGTTTGGCGAATCATCAAGTTGCGGCAAAACAAATGCATTACTTGCTCTTATATCAGATCCAAACAGATTGAAATCTGCCAAAGTCTACATCTACCCGGAATCTCTTAAACGACCAAAATATTGATTCTTAGAACGGATTTTAAATAATGTAGATGGCATCATTGTATTTGAAGACGCGTGGATAACTTTCAAGCAGGATGAGGGAAGTTTGAGACATGTGTATGATGGTCATGTTAGCACTGACATGAGTTATTCTCAATTTCGAGACTCATGTTTAGCGTGTTAGAATACTGATAAGGATGGATTCGTTATTATTGACAAGGATGGTCATCTCAACAAGTGTAAATACAGACAAGGAGTCGACTGTTTCATCTCTTTATAAATAGACGTTAGGTGGTGAAAATGAGAGACGGCGTGCGTAGATGAAGGATGGTAGCCTTATAATTGGCGATAAACCCATTAGCTTTGAGGGACAATATATCCACTTTGACGATAAACACTATCTGAAATAAGTTGTGCTGCTTGAACTCTTGTTTATAAAAACTCCAGAAGAGAAATCTATAAGCGCTGATGATTCAAGCAATGATGAAAAGATATTAGTTGCTGCAAATGCTCACAAGAAGCGGTACAGCCTAACTGAACCTGTTCGCACAAGCAGAAACATTAAATATAAAAACTTCATTGCAAAATTATTCAATGTGTCACGCAGACGATCCTTAAGTAGTGAAGGTTGCTCACGAAAGTATATGATTGCAAGAAAGAATGCAAAGACTGACTACGTATACTGGGACGACTCTAATGAACTATTTGATCGACTTCGCTTACTTCTAGCGTCTCATGTAGCAGACAGCCGAGTCATAACAATAAAATGAAATCCATCATTGAGGAACTACGGGAAGCTGGAATCATGTATTAGGAGCAGACTCGCAACAATATCATTAGTAACACGAAGAGTATCGACGTGTTCGGACATCACCTGGATAGAACTCCTGCGATAAGCCGTGGGACTCCTAGTGTTGGATCACTTCTGACGGCCATCACGAAGTAAACGTCAGAAGAATTTGTAATGTTAGCGACGCTAAAGACAACATACCGCAGTCAACTTAGACAGCGCACACAACTTACAGCGCATAATACAAAACAAAGTACCTACAGTATATTAAGTGACGCCATCTATGCGAACAGAGATAACAGTAATACTTTGATGATACGCATCCTCAAACAAGCCATTACCGAAAAACTGAAGAACCTACAGACTGACATCCAACAAGATTTGTCGTTTTAAAACACTGAACTCGTTGATTAGTTGGATTTTCGATAGGGCGCACTCGAGAATAGACACAGAGAAATCGTCAGTAGTCACAGAACTGCATAAGCTTTTTAGAAAAAATTATCCACGCCGACGCGTGCAAATGCCAGACATGTCAGGCAGATTTAGTTGAAATGCTTCCTTATGCTCAAATAAATAATAGCTTCAAGTATTCACTTACCGTTATAGATATTTTCCCCAAGTACGCTTAAGTTGTTCCTGTTAGAAGCAAAAATGGACCAGATGTCACTTCAGCAACGCAATCTATACTAGTGCAGGGTTGTAAACCATGAAACTTACATACTCATAGAGGAGAAGAATCTTATAATTCACGTTTTGAAAACCTCATGCAATAATATTCCATTAATCTTTATTCAACGTATAGTGATATGAAGGCATCAACCTGTGAACAATTCAATCGTACGCTAAAGGACAAGATGTGGCCACAATTTGATCAAAGAAGGAACTATAAGTGGATAGACATTCTACCTGCTCTAAACCAAGTTCAACAATACGAAACATCGTACACTCGGTTTGAAGCTGGAAAATCCATCAGTTGAGAATGAACAAGATTTGATGCAACGATATAAAAAACTACGAAGTATGTACACGAGAATTCCAAAGTTCAAAGTTGGCGAAATAGTTCGAGTCAGCAAAGACAAGCACAGTTTTTAGAAAGGATACACTCCATTGCTGGTGGATTCTATGAACAAGAACTTCAAGGTGAAAAATCCAGAATAGACTTTTGTGTAGTGTTAAATCAACGCAATGCAATGTTGAACCAACGATGAATCAATATTAAATCAACTCTGTGCAATGTTCATTCAAGCATAACCCTCGTGACAACTATTTACAATCATTTGCAATACCTAGGATTACCATCCGAAGCTTGATCCTAATCTTTTACAAGAAGATCTAATAATTCTCCATCACTATCGCTCGAAACATCATTGTCATCGATTGTGCTGATGCCATAATGCCCCCATGCGAGAGTGTCTGTACTGTTTGAGAATAAGTATCGCTTGTCGTCATAAGGAATACGTTTAATCTTTTATTGGTCGATCGCTTCTACATGGTGTAGTCTCAACCTGATGACATATTGCGTTCTAGATTGAATACTTAAATTTCGCAAGGAATTCAGTCTAATCGTCGAAGGTAGTCTTTTTTTGTCAACAGCTGCCTTTGTACCTCTGGCTTTTTAAACAAAATCTCCACCATCGACGCGAATACTATACATTCTACTGCGCAAACGAATAAATTCAGTAATTATTTCACAATTTATTCGTCTTACATCGAACCCAAAAGTTTCTTGTTCCTTTGTGGCATCCTGAAAATATTGTCTTGAGGGTAATCTGATGTGTCAAATTGCTGAATATTTTTTTCCATATCCTCTCTCCTGTCTGCATAAATATCCTGACACTTCAGTTCATGCATTAAGCAGTCAGTCTACAAGAGTTTGCAATTGTTATGATATTTCTTAGTAGCTGTAGTGAAAATCATAAATTAGGATTTGAGATACATCCAACACTGTCAGTCCCACATACATCGGTTTATTAAACGAAACTTCAGGGTTCTCAACTCGATAGCCATGAGATTTTCTGTACGAGATGCTTCCGTTCCTCATGGTTTTGCCATGGAGTGCGTTATACATTAATTTGCATAAGTTCTTTCGAAATCTATTTTCAGCTTCTCCTCTCTTTACAGTATTAAAATCTATGTAACCTAAGAGCCATTTTGATTAATTGAATTTGAGTACTCTGTGAATTTTTATCCATATGAGACTATTTGCTAGAGCATTCCTGAGACCACGGTAATGGAGAACATACTTTTTTTGGTGAGAGGGTAGTTAGAAGCTTTTCTGGACTGTATCCTGGTGGTTTTGAAAGTTGCGGACAAGCCATTATACTCATCGTGGAGTTCGGGGGATGGGGCAGATCCACTTCTAAAATATAACCTACAGGTGAATCATCTGGAACATTGAAATCAAAATTATCTAAATTCGTGATCCACTCGAAATCACCATAACAAACGGTTTGTCCCATCGCCTAACCGTATAAATTATTTGCATCGAAGTGTATAATGTATATGATCTCTTCATACTTTTTTGAAAACAGCCATGTACTTGTTGTTGGCAATGGCGCATCGGTTAGAGCATTGAGTCACTCCACCCTTTTTACCATTCTCAATCATCAACAGCATGCCAAATTCAGTGAGGATTTACAATCTTACTTCTGCATTTATGATCATTGCAACCAATGCAAAGCATGGAGTCGTTTAGTAGTGTGCTGGATCCAGTCCGTAAGCCACAAAACACTTTTATCGGAAAATTTGAGACACATCCGCTAACAACAACACATTCGTCTTTATGCACAGTTTAACGTACTAACCAAGAGTCCTAACACCAAATGCACACCAAATGAGGTCTCTTAGAATTTATATCTTTGTCTAAAGAATCGATTCAGATAATAAATACAATTCAATCCTTTTTTCCATAGAAATCTTCGTTCTCGAATGAAAAACGGGGCGGCATTTCTCATTTTCACCCAGGGACGGCAAATTCCGAAATCCGGGTCTACGCATCATACCTGATTTGCATGCTCATAGTCCTCATCGGAAATTGATGTGTCATTTAAAGTATCCTAAAACTTTTGTTTTGGTGGAAGCCGAATTTATTTTAGTCTCGCCCTCGACTCCAGGTATTCATAGGGAAGAATGCCTTACCTGGTCAGAAATTTATCATCCTCCTCCTCGATTACAGGAAACATTGCAATAATGATTTTATATTCAGTAGGATATGATGCCAATTTCTCCAAGGAAGATACCTTGAATCTGAATGAGTCTATAAATCGAAATTTTATCTGAGTCCCCCAAACATATTTTGCGAAGGACATGTATTTTACCTTAATCAATGTCAGAACTCCTACTTTTCCTCCAAATTGTGTAGGAATGTCCCAGATGATGAAGTGAGCATCGTACTCACACAAGTTTTGGAACACAACATGTATAATACTCGAATCGATGTAGAGGTTTCCAACAGACGTGACGAGTGGTTGCTCTAACGAAAGCTTCATGCTGCTCAGTTGTCAGTTTCTGTATCATAACTCGAGATGTACGTATTTTCGTGCAGCTATTCGCAATTGACAATAACTCCAGAGCAAACCACTTTGCTGGTTCCAGACCTTCACATGGCAGTCAAGCATAATTAATGAACGAATATTGTTTCTTTTAATTAATTTCAAGGTGCAATAGTAAATACAAAAACGTTAATGTTCGCTGTTCTTTCCCATCGACTTCCAATCGACCAGTTCAATTTTGAGACACAGCACTAATACTTCAAATAAATTACACACGACCACACCGTCCACAAAAACTAAAATTTTTAAGGAATCGCGGATATCTGTACTTGAAAAATTTCGATTTTTCCTGCACCAAACCATCCCGAGGACGAGCCCCATATATGTTACGAGCCGCGTATGGTTCGTAAAGCGACGGTGTTGATTGGTCGGGCTTGTTCAGTGTAATCCTTGAAAGGAACCGGGAAAGTTCGAATATGTAATTATTATTAAATAAAAACTACGAAATGAGTTGAAATTGGCTACTTTAATATTTTTCGCAAAGTCTCTCACTTCCAAGTCTGGATTTACAAAAGCCAGCTCGCGAATCTCTAACTCTGAAGATGAATACCGAAACACAAATCAACACGTTCAACGAGATGAGGTGTAGGCAGTTTCTAATCACGAATATCCAAAGTAACTACGAGAATGATTACTTGGAACTGACTGCTTTTACCCTTCACTCAGCCCTTGCTCTCGCCCTCGAGCCTCCCCAATCTCTCAGCTTCAGGCCCCGTCGGGGTTGGTCCTTGTAAGTGATCAATGAAGTAAGAAACAAATGATCTTAAGTGGACGTTTTACCGAGCCTATTAAACCTATAACTCTAGCGTCTTATCCTCACTAATATCCCTTTTTCCATATCTACCATTCAGACTTCGTTCTTTTCCCTTATTCCTGAAATACATATGAAACTCATGCACTGACAGGAGCATCTTAAATTTTAATTTGCAACAAAGGGATCTCAAGTTTGTTTTGTAAAACTTAATAAAATGCCATATTTTCTCGATAGTATTTACGATTTTTTCCCAAGATCTTTTCGTAATTATACTATCAACGCCTTATATTATAGTTGACGGAACTTGTTCAAAAGTTCGCGTCTATTGAGATTCGATTAAAGTCGTCGAATGCGAGCAAAGGTCAAGCAATCGCAATAGCCGCTCGTCACAGTAGCGTGCTCCTACCGACACTTATATGATTGCACGTTACTTAAGTATCTATGCCGTTGGCAGATGCAACTCCCTAAAGTATTTGGATATTTTACCCGCTTTTTACGCTATTCATCTATATCTATATCTATACTAGTATATAAAGCTAAAGACCTCTTTTGTTGTAACCCTCACTCGGTGACCTCTTCGGTTCCTTCTCTCAAAACTCAAAAAAACAGCAAGATCAACTTTTGATTTGTTGACATTTGGATTCTACGTTGAAATTCCCATTAGAAACTCATGGAGTAATCGCAATTATTTCTTTTGCAAAGGTATTAAGTTTGAATTAAAAAAAAATTTGAAATACGCCTTTATTTTAATTACAATCTGAAAAATGAGAAAGAAAAAATAAAAGAAAAAGAAACAAAAAAAGTTATAACTGAGACAAATTCATTCCAGTTATAGTCTATAAAATTACTAATTTTGAATATGTTGAACATTTTCTAAACATAAAATATCAATAAAAGCGTGAGGCGACAGGATAGAGTATTTGTCAAGACGCCTCACGCTTTCATTGATATTTTATGTTAAGGAAATGTTCAATATATTCAAAATACGTAAGTTCATAGACTATAACTGAAATGAATTTTTTTCATTTATTATTTTTTTTCTTCTTAATTTTCTAGATTGTAATTAAAATAAAGGCGTATTTTTATTTTTTTTTTATTTTCAAAAATTTTCATTCATTCTAATCTTTTAAGTTCAATTGGTAATTATGAATTTGTATAGTTAGAAATCAACGTAGAGCGGTTGCAACAACATTCAATTGAAAAGTTTTATGTACAAATATTGTTATTTTCGCGTTTCAGCATTATAAAACCAAAATGTTAAGTGCAAATAATATTTATGGGTTATTTCAATTTTCCAAGTAGACGATTAGTGGAATGAAAATCAACGTGAAGATTTGGACCATCCCGCCACGACAGCATAACCTCAGAAAAACTGTTCAAGCATAATCAACTTTCCATTGATAATACTATAATATGAGTATAGTAGGTAAATAGAGATCTTGAATGTACATGAAGATTTAAAACTTGCAAATATAAGTGAAATATAACATTTTTACAAAACTTAAATCTTTCCTCCTCACCGTAATAAAATATGATTAAAAAAAACATAAAAGCAATACTATGCAATAGATGTCAACACCTCTCAATATACAGGGTGTCTAAGAAGTCCCGGGACGGTTGGATATTTCCTCAGGTAAAATATTTTTGAAAAAAAGTGAAAGTCATTCCTAGAGTAAATTTCAACGAGAAATTCGATGGTGACCTTCATTTTGATGATGAAGTTGACCTTCATGGCTTTTTGAAGGTCAACTTTGTTTTTTAAAATGGAAACCTCCTTTTTTTACATCTGCAATCGATAGAGTGGAAAATTCTACGTTCAGGTACGTACTCAAGTCAGTTGTAACGTTCAAGGTCAGTTAGAGGTTAGTTGAAATTAACAGTTCTCCGAATGATCAGTGCCATTCCTGAGATAAATTCCAACGAGAAATTCATTGGTGAGCTCTGTATTGATCTTGGTGATGATCTGCAAGGTTTTTTCCAAGCAGTTTACGTTTACGTGTAGCATTACCCAGGAACAACGACGTGGACGAAGTAAATTTTGTTCCCTTTGGGTGCTTCATTAGCGTGAGTCTCCTTGCCTCTCACGTTTCGGGGTGCTTGAGTAGCGTGAGTCCCCTTGCCTCTCAAGTTTCGGGGTGCTTGATTAGCGTGAGTCCCCTTGCCTCTCACGTTTCGGGATGCTTTATTAGCGTGATTCCCCTTGCCTCTCACGTTTCGGGGTGCTCTAACTGACCTTGAACGTTACAATTGTCTAGGCTAGAGCCCTTTCTTATCGCCAGGCTTATCGCTTCATTTACAGCGAAGTGCTGCCACCAATGAGAAATCATTCCCTTTCATTCATCTTCATAGGGAATGAAACAGTGCGACCCGTGTTTTTTTCAACGCTGCCTAAATCCGGTATATCTTCTGCGGCGGTAACGCCATCTGTGAGTCATTTCAGATACTATTCTGTTTTTTAAAATCAACAAATTACATATGAGACGATGTTTATTTACATAAAATAGTAATGGAAAACAAAAATGTCAGGTGCGAATATTATGTATGCAAAGTTTCAGTGTTGAAACTTATCTATAAATAGGTTAAAAATACGCATGAAAATTTGTACCATTCTGCAGAGGCAGACAGACATACACCAAGGTGGAGTTAAATAAAAGCGTTTAAAAAGTATAACACCTAGAATGCCTGTTGATTGATACACTTCAAACGCATCGTCTCTAAGGAGCAACTAACATGCGTATTACGCATTATCTTTTTTAAAACTTTTCACCGTCGCAAAGAAAAGTGATGCGATTACTCCATGACCTTTTGATGAGAATTTCAACATAGAATCCGATTTTTAACACTTTAAAAGCTGATTTTGCTGTTTTTTCGAGTATTTCAACAAGGACACAAAAGGGGACTCAAAGAGGTCTTTAAGGGTACTTTGTAGAGGCTCTTTTTGGTTCCTTCGGTCCACCAGGGACAATACAAAGGTAAAAATGTAGATGAAAATTATAGTGAAACAAAGAGTGATATTCAAGTGATAATCACATGTATTATTTGAAATACGAATAATATTAGCAGTATTATTTCAAATATTTTAAATATAATATTTAAGATAAGTGCAATATTTATTGTAATGTTAGTTAGTCAAAACGTCCCTTGAAGGAAAAATATTTAATTTGTCTTTCGTAAGGGGTAGTTGGCAGAATCGAACAAAATTTTACGCAATAATGTTTCTTTAGAAATTAATAAAATAATGTATTCATTACACAGCCACACGGAAAAAATTGATTTTCGGATCTAGAGGTCAGACCATGTAGACTATATGTTTTTGGGGTCGCTGAATCCGGACCCGAAGCCTAAAAACCTCCAGCACGTCGGGTTTTCGATAAAACCTCAAAAATTCTTTGAAGACACCCTAAAATGAAAAGTATAATGATGGGCTAAGTACCGGGCCATGTATATTATACGTTTTCTGGGTCGCTGAAACAGAATCTGACGTTCATTTTACCTCTTCGCATCAAGTTTTCGCCATAACCTTAAAAAGTCTTCACAGACACCCTTTAATGAAAAGTAACGATTGTCTGAGTGCTAGACCATATTATATGTTTTTTGGGTCGCTGAAACCGAATTCAATGTTCATTTTTACCCATCACATCAGGTTTCTGACGTAACCTCGAAAAGCCTCCATAGGCCCCTAAAAAAAAGATTATCTCGAAAACCTGACGTGTTGGAATAAAATGAACTTCGGATTTGGTTTCAGCGTCCCAAAAAACATATAATACGTTCCAGCAGTCCGGCCACCATTACTTTTCATTTTAGAGTGTCTCTGGATCCTTTTCGAGGTTATATCCAAAACCTGATGTGATGGGGTAAAATGGGCTTCGGATCCGAATTCAGCGACCCCAAAAACATATAGTCAACATGGCCTGACCTCTAGGTCCGAAAATCGATTTCTTTTTTGTGTGGCTGTGTCATCAAGCATTGCTGAATGTGTTACTCGCTGTGTTACGTTTCCTAAGATAATTGAAAAATTTTATTATCATATTTGAATATGAAAAAACATCACGTGCTTCATAAGGTACGACCCAAGGCAGATTTGTATGTAAACATCTTCGGTGAACGTTAACTGAAATTAAAATCTTACATTAATCAAGTATGATAACTCACGTAAATTTAAGAGTATACAAATTTATTTTCTCTTATACTTAATGCCGTGCAAGAGTTTCCAGATATTATTAACTTTTCTAAATTCATGTGTAAGGACCTGACGTTATATCGATGACGATTAGTTTTTAAAATTAACTTTAAGATTTGACTTCAACGAAGGAAAAATTCTAGAAAATCTTATCAAGTAACTAAAATAATACAGCAAATTATCTTCAAAATTAGACATATCAATACATGTGTAGAAGAAGATTATATTTATATATGTTTATATATGTCATATTGTATTATTTCCATGGTTAATTTTAATAATATTAAATTATTATAGACAATATGATGATAAAAATTAAATACAATCAATTGAAAGTTTCATTATTATATTATTATTCAAAACACGAATATAGATCAAAACGCAAAATTCCCAAGCAGGCTTTTACTCAGAGGTTCGCCCACGATTCTACGATGTGTGAGGTAGTGGGGTCAACTTTCGAACGAAGGAAAGGAGAAACGGTCTTATTCGAAGGTTGCACTGTATTTGTGAAAACTGATGTACCCAATCGAATGAAACTTCGACACAATATCAATAATCATTCCTGGAGTGACATGGGCCATTTTAATTATTGTCGCTTTTACAAAAACGACGAGAAAATGTCAATTTGAGAAATCTTAGTAGACCGAGCCCACTGATGCCAATGTGCAAGCACGGAGTATCTACTTAAACGTGCTTTTGAAAGCGGCGCATGCGGTTTGACTGGGCTGCTCTGTTTCCATGTTGGTTACGGACACCGCTCGCGTATTTGGAGATTACTGTCGTAACTGTCGATCCAATGTATTAATTATCTGCGTGAATTAGCTGTTAACGTTTTTGCTTTGTGCTTTACTGTGTTTCGAATTCGGGAAATAGAAGAACAAAAATCTGACTATTAATAAAGCGTGAGTGTCAGATTTCAAAATTTCGAAAAGTTTTCTACTATTGTCAAAATGCATAAACTGCCCGTCGTTTGCTGCATCAGGCGCTACTAACGCCATCAGTGCCAACTTCAGAAAATATGTACAGATTATAACCGAATGTCGTCGAGCGAAATAATAACTTTTACTCCTTTATTATAGCGCGTAATTGCAGAACGAGTGGAGCAAATTTGAGACGTGGGTAGATCGTGAGAACTTTCTTTTTAGGTGATTAGAGTATAATCATATCTTTTCAAAGGTAGGGCATTGTTCACCTCTCCTTTCTCATTTTACATGTGAAAGAAAACGGTCGTGACGGGTCTGCTATTATAAATGCGAATATGAGTGATTTTTGTTTGTTTGTTTGTTTGTTACGCTTTCACTTCTATATAATTTCTTACAGCAATTTCCAATTGCTCAAACGGTTAATTTCCGATATTTTATGGCAAATTTTCAGTAGTGTTCAAACGTATTCTGTATTATTATACATGCACCAATTACGTGTTATGAGAAAACAACACGGTCGTCAAAGAGAAGCTATCATTAAAAAATTAGGAATCTTATTTTTTTCGTGCGAAGAACCAAAATTAACAGCAAATTTTGGAAATTTTCCGATTCTTTGAAATTTCAGAAATCGCTACGCTTACCTATGGTAACCGATAGCATTCGAACGTTTTGGAAGTTTTTCGGTGACTTGTGCTAATTTTACCCAAAATTTACGGAACGTATATTTTCATTATTTTGCCAAATACTAAGTTCCCTACATTTTATACGATAAATATTATGTCTGAAATTTGTAGGAAGTAGACACAACTCTAGTGAAGTTTTCAGTACTTGCCAACTTCTCATTTTCGGGTCCTTTCTGGCTCACCATTGGTTTATTTTCACCTCGGTTCCGACTCGCTTCAAACTCTCCTTCAGTCGAGCCTGGCTCGTACAGGAAGCTTTACATTAAATGTAATGAATGGGTCTTTGAAAAACTTGGTTGAAAGGAAACAATGTTTGACTAATGTGAAAGAAATCGGCTGAGATGTATTGGTCATGTTGATAGAATTAACGAAGAACGATTAAAAAAGCAAGTGTACTTCCTAAGGTAATGTGAATAGTCGTTGCGAACCCAGAGGCAGAATGAAGAACGAAAGGCTTAAATGTGTGAATGAGACATTGAAGACGAGAGAAATCAAGAGTCATAGAAACACAAGAGCTGGCATGAGAAGATGTATGGATGCAAGGTAATCAAACATTGAATTCAAGGTTAGAGATGTGTGGAGTGCATCAATTTATAAGAAGAAGCTTGGCGCCTAGAACAAGAGGTTTTTGGCACTCAAGGATCTGCATGGAGGGGTTTACTAAGTGGATTATCATAATGGATCGTTGAAGCCTTCACCTGCGGTGATTGGTAGATACACTCTGCTGAAAATTCTTATAGGGGAGACCTATGGGCAATGACAGGGGAACAATGAGGCAATGACATAGGTGTCGCAGGTTTCTATACAGGTTCCTATAGGATTTCTAATGTCATTTACTTCATCAAAAATCAATAATTTTCTCGAGGATTATTGAAAGACGAACGTTACAAAATATAAGTACTTGGGCAGTCTTACAGTAGAGCAAAACTACTGCGCAGCTGTAGCTCTTGATGAAAACTACTTCGCATCATTTTACTGCGCATCTCTGCGTTTTTATGCTTTTCCGGCAAGAATAAAATGGAATAAGAAAAATTTCGAGAGTAAAGTTGTTCCTCTCGAAAAGTTTCAAATTGAAGACTTGTATTACACTTCTCTCTATCGGTCTCTCAAATACGCGTTTATTTTGCCAATATTGGACGAAATGTGTGTTCCCAATATTTTTTTGTGTAGAAGTGACCATTTTCAATACAGCAAGCTTCATAATTACACGACGACGAGTACCTTATATTTGCCCTTTTACCTTGCCCTAAAACTGAATGATTACAATTAGATATTTGATATATAGTATTTGTAGCATATAATAGATATTTGCACAGATAAAAGTTCCTCTTTTTGTTCTCATATCCATAGTTGCTCCAAAACCATTGAAAAACTCATATAGCTTCCTCAATCATCGACTTAGATTTTAGAACAACTTATTTACCCTAGCCCACTGAGCGAAAAATTCGACGTCTTCACGAAATTCTTACGACGTCGCAAAGACGGCCTAACCCAAAACGTGAAGACATCTTTGCGACATTTAAATGTCGAAAAGAAGTCATCAACTTTTTTTCCCATTGGGAGCAAACTGCATGAACAGAACGGTGACGGAATGCTGGGACCATAAAGTGAGGGGTCCGTTTTCTCGAACCAGAGGCGAACGCAAAAATT
>WSXT02184457.1:0-20686 GCA_011762715.2 Neuroterus valhalla | reverse complement strand
ACGATGCCATTCGAAAGATGAGATTTTTTTACATAAGAATATGTATCCCAATATTATTTCTACACGGGTTATAATTGGAAGGCACGAGCCTGAAGTTGACGTTGAAATTTTGGCCATTTGAGCGTTAAAGGGTTAAGGTTGAAAAAGAGTAGTTGCACAGGGCTGCTGTAGGCAATGGGTATTATCAATGTTTTGAAACATTATTTAGGCAATGTGTTCTTGAGTTTAAGGATGAATGAAACATATGCGAACGCACTACGTCTTAGAATGTAAGCCATCCGTATATATTGGAAATGAGAAATTTTTTTCTCAAAAAACTGTTTTCAAGATTATGCTGGAAAAATGTATGACAAATATATATGTAGCACAGTGTGCTACATATAAATATTTTCGCAAGGGTCCGCAACCTACGAAAACCGCCAAATTTCCACATTCTTTTCGAGAAAATAGTATACGCACCACGCGGTAAAAATTTGTGAAGCAAACTCGCGTGATTAGCTGCACGCTCGTTTGCATTCTTAAATTTTTGCGCCTATGCGCATAATGTACTATTACATACATACAAATTACAATAATTTATTGTCTCACAAGAACACTGAATTCGTATGAACAAACTGTACGAAATCCTTCTTATCGCATTTACGTCATTTAGTTAAGTATATGAACTCCAGAGTAACGTCATTGAACGACATGAACATCGTCAAATTAGGGCTTCATTACCACACCAAAATTACCCGACCCATTTATAGTCACTCTTCCCTACACAGCATGAATGAAGCTATTTTCTACAGGATTACAAGAAAAAGTGTTTAGAATAGTACATGCATGTAAAAATTATTTACAACGATGTTAGCTCTGAGCATTGAGAATAAACTTTTCGTTCTATTCATAATAATTCAGATTTTTAACTACTTATCAGGCACGTAGCCAGGGAGGGGGCTCAAGAAGCGCACCCCCCCCCCCGGAATTCCGCAACCCCCTCTACGTACCACCGAATCTGAGCCTTGTGCAATTTGCAGATGAGTTTTCGAGCCCTCCCCCCCTTCCCCCTCCGAAACAAATTCCTGGCTACGGGCCTGCTACTTATCATTTCATCAAACTGTGGTCTTATGTAAGCCTAAACTATAAGTGTCGCATCGTTCGTCAAATATGTTAAGGAGATTATGGAATCATTGTTTTTTCTGAGGAGGCTCCACATCGTGGAGCGAAGGCTCTTTTTTTATATAAACACACTGATCAGTAGATCAAAAACATACGATCAACGTAATTTTATCATTAATATTTAATTCTCATCACGCGAGTACTGCTTGATGCACTGTTTCCCACCCAGTTTTAATCAACTACCGCTTACAAGCACATTATTCATATAAATCTATTCGTGCAGTCTTGAAACATTCTATCTGGTTGGATGTTCTAGTTAAGATTTCATAATCGTAAATATTTGTATAGCTACCTTTTCCCATGAAAATACTCATGAGGTAAATTTCTTCAGCGCAATCTCAAAAAGGCTTTCTTCCCAAAAAATTGAAATTTTGTTATTGAACATGTCAAGAATAAATAAACGAAAATCCGGCAGATGCCACGACATAGTTCTTGCACACGGATATGACTTTAAGGTTGCAAAGCAGTCCAAGCGTCGCATCTCCAGGAGTATCGATGATGGCAACACTTGAAGGGCGTGGGATCTGAAGGACTAACCAACATTTTCATAATTTTACAGGGCGTTGAAAAAACCTTCTCATTTTAAAAGTTATCGATGAAAGTAATTGATTTTTGGAATGTACATTCTTGATAACAGGTTACAATAATGTGCTCTGAGTTCGGTCGATTTGATTAGAAAATGATATAGGTATGAGTGTTTGAACTATGCAGGGGCCTAACTCGGGGGGCATCGAGGGATCAAAAGGGCCTAACTGCACCGAGCTATGTACTTGCAAGATACCTGAAATGAATCTTATCCAGTCAACACACATTTTTTAAGTTTGTTATTGTTATTGAATTTTATTATTTTGATCATTGTTTATCGAGTCGATCTACTTTCTAATTTTGTACTCATTTAATCTCCATCTTATTGAATTACAATACTTGAGATACAGATTATCTAATCGTACATTTTTCTTTCAATTTTTTGTTATTGCCATTAAATTTCAACATTTCATTTCGTATTTTTCAACTCAATTACATTTAAAAAAATTGTTTCTAGTTCATATTATAATTCAAATTTTATTTGATGAGATACGTAAAAAAGTTTAAAACAAAGTTAATAAAATTAAATTAAATTTCATGAAGTTATAACAATAAAAATTGAATAAAATTAATCAAGAAGTTCATGTAATAAAATTTGTTATGTAAGTTCATATTCGTTCACTTAGTTTACATAAAAAAGTTGTCTACCCACTTACTGTTACTGTTATTAAATTTAAACTTTTCAGATAATGCTTAGTTATTGAATATTTTTCAACTTATTTCATGTTATTATTATATTAGAGTAAATTTGCTTATATTCCTCTAATCTCCGTGTATTTTTTGACCTATTTCTTGTTATTATTGAATTGTAATTTTTTTCCTGTTTATTGGCAATTTTTTATTTACATATCTGTTTATATTTTCACCACAAAGGAAGGATCACCGCGCATTCTGGACCGGCGCCGCGCTTCACTTTCACGCGGAATACTCCATCAATTTTAGCTCTACAAAAAAAACAAAATGACCGAAATATTTGTGAGCCTTCGCTCTACAACGCCCTATTTGCACTTTTTTGAAAATTTGATTAACTCACTGATAAATGAGACGAAATAGCTTAGGCGGTCCTCGAGGTCGAACGGTTTATCGATCAACATTGCAACATAATCCCAACAAAAAAAATTATCGACCGTAGGCAATTGCCTCTGAGCCTTGTGCATGACCCTGGAACATTCAAATGTTTTCAGCATCAACACCAAATACTAGAACCTCGGAAAATCTTGCGAAAACATGATTTCCCATGAGACTCTATAAGGAGTTAGGCCCTTTCGATCCCTCGATACCCCTCGACTAGGACCTTAGCGCTTTTCATCAATTTTTTTTTGCGATGGAAAAATATAAAAAAATCCTCTGCAATACACCTCGTGATGAGGATTCGGTCTTAGAATCCAAAAATATGAAAAATTCAATTTTTAAAAAAGTGTTGGCTAGGCCCTTTTGATCCCACGCCCTTCACTCATTTTAACAGAATATCCTTGATGGAGTTGCTGTAGCTGATCTCTTAGAACTCTATACCTCTTTTTTATCTCAATTTCCTTGCCTGTGATGTCGTGATCAGCCGAGGCCGAGAATTCGATCACGGAAATAGTTTGTTCACGTTTGTCAAGGAGCACGATGTCGAGTCTTATGTGTTGAATTAGGACTATTATCGAGACATTGTTATTCCAGTAGATTCAGTACTCCTCGTTTCCAACAATTGACTCTATGTCCCAAAGCGACAAAGATGGTAGAGTACTCTTAGGGCCGCATTGTTTCTGCACATATACGTCATTCCTGCGTAGATAGGACAATTCGATAGTATATTCCATAGATGCTCAGGGAGTTTAAGACACGCCCTGCACCTATCGCTGGAAACCTTTCGACGTAATATGCTGCCACAGTATGCTAAGGTGAAAATCACACCGTCCTGATACGCATCACCTTGTCTTCATTTTGTTTTAGGAAGTTTTCGGCCTCCGCTTCCTTCACCTGTGCTTTCAAAAGTGAGTCATCTTGATGCTTTATGAATAATGCACTGTCCTTCCTCACTCTTTTCCTGATTTCTGGCAATTGCCAGGAGAAGATCTCTACTATTCACAATAATATGGGCAGTACTTAAGATAATTTGTTTGTGAAGGAATTTGCGATTAAGAAGTTCGCGCATGCTCAGTACGACTTGGAATAATAAATAGCTCTGCAGTTGACTTTTTTGGCACTCGTAGCTGCGTAGTAGACATCTAAGGCACTTGTGGGTGTGCAGTATACACATACAGAACACGACTATGCGCAATACTACCTGTGGAGGTATATAGCTCCGCAGTTGATTCATATGGTACTTGTAGCTGCGCAGATCACTTATATGACACTTATGTGGGCGCAGTAGTGTTTTTAGGAGCACATTGAAATTCTCCGGTAATATTTTATATCACAAGGAAATGTTCAAAATATTTTTGGATCTTGATAGTTATTTCCCACTAATATAACCTGGAAATTGAAAAACCAATCCAACGATACGTGTCCAGCGCTGAAATTTGATTGCAATCTAACGATGATTGACTAAAAGTTCAAGGTGTGGAAATCAGCGCATCGACATTATTTATTGAACACTGATGGCTGCAAGTGGACCTAAATTCAGGAATCAACCTATAGATGTGATTGAGTTCCAACGCATGGATGAAGATACCGTATGAAATTATGTACAAGCTGAACTGATTCTTAACTTACTAAATAAGATAAAATAATCCTTTGCCCAAACTAAAACTGAATGTTTGGTCTATTTAACAATAATGGCTAAACCTGGCTTACAGGAAAAAATCTCAACGTGATGTGTGAGATTGGTGAATCTTAACGTAATTTAATACACACTTAACAGTAGATCTTATTCTATGAAAGCAAGCATATACAAACGGCATTGATATAACGTTGATTCAACCTTGCTCTAACGTTGATTTGATATTTCTCCCCAATGGGTTGGACATTGCCTCAACATTGATTAAAATTCCTCAAATGTGGATTTCACATTGACTGCGCATTGCACGAGAGTATTTTCAACGTTGCAAAGAAAAATTGATTATATATCTGACTCATCTATCCAGCGATTGTTACTGTCACTGTCGGTCTCCGTTCGTATAGATGATGTGAATTGATACACTATTCGTTTCTCGTTCTGTACAATGCGTTGCACAAGCCCCAAATTGACTGCGTCGTATTGTTGCTTGGCGTCGCTGATATTACAAAGTCCCTTTCCGTGAACGTCATGATGACTGTCAGCAGTGTTGTTTGGATCCAACATCAGGAGGCACACGGCTTGCTGCAGCGATTCGATCCAGGTGTCGTCCTAACACGTTGATACTCATCGTGATGCTACTTATATTTCCAAAAGTACGCTCTTCATACATGATTTTAGCTTCTCGCAGTTCCTCAACAATTGGTACCTATAATTTCATTGCTGTTCTAGAATTCTCAGAAGGTTATTTGTCAAATACTCATAATCCTCGGTAGACTCAATTGTATCATCTTCTACTTCTTCAAGCGTAGTTTCATCATCTTGCTCCTCTTCAGCATCAGCGTTATATCCTTCTCTTCATCTTTCTTCTTCACAGCTCCATCTTGTTCAACTTCCTTTCTAATTGAGAGGATAGACATGTCAACAAGTTTTGGCAGCGAAGTGACGATCGGCTTGACCATTTCATTCCTCATTTGTTCAGCAGCTCCTTTACCCATTTTAGGCAAGCGATTTTTACGGCGGATCGCCCCACTAGCTTTGGCGATTATCCAGAGCACCTCCTTCTCTTTGTAGAACTTCAACATGTTGATGTCTCAATCTAAAATGAGATTTTTCTACCACAAAGGTGTATTTATAGCGAGATGAAACAGTCAAATCCTTTCTTACATATCTTCCCATTGAGATCACTGTCCTTTTGAATGACAACGAATCCATATTCATCTTTATTCCTACATGCTGAGCACAAGTCACGAGATTGATAATAGACCATTTTAGTATTACCATGATCGTCATATACATATCTTTTATCTTGTCTGAATAGTACTAGCAGAGTAACATTATTTCTCAGTAGATGTTTTGGAATACAAGCGTAGGTCTGACAAGAGTAAAAACTGTCAACTTGAGAGTGTCTACCACACTGAAGAAGGCTCTAATGTTGTCATGTTTCTCACATGCAACATCACCAAATACAATTATAGAATTCGGTTAAGCTTCACTTGGTGGTATTACTTCTTTATGCTCACCCGTTACAGAAATTTATACTTTGGTTGTTCAAGGGATTTTAAGTAGACATAGACCTTATCAAATTTCAATCCATTCCGGTGTAAGATCAGAGCAAGTGATGCCAAAATTTGATGGTCCACAATACTTCACAAATGCTGTCTGGTAGTAAACTGCCGTGACGTTTCATTCTCTTCTTTTGTGATTGTATAAGGGTGTCAGCGTTTTCCGACGGTGGTTCAACGGGTTGTGACCTAAACCGCATCTTGACTTCGACTGCCTTAAAGGCAGCGTAAGAAACCGTAAAGCAAACAAAGTATCACGCTGTCACTATCGAGGAAGAGGATTTATCAAGAAAGTCAATAACAACTCGCCGTGTGGGTTACACTCAATTAGCTATCAGTACTAAGGTCCAGGTACTAAGCTAGCCAAAGGAATTGCTAGAGGAGACCCTGCTTATTAGCGAATAAAGCTTGGAAGCGTTTCTTTGCAAAGACGCTGAAATCGGTTAGAGAACGGCAGCACAGGCAATAAGTAAGGTGATGAATGACAAAACGGAACTCGGTACACGGAGAGAAGTAAACCATGAACGTGACTGCTATCACCGGAATGGTTACTGTGAGGACGATAACCTGTACGCGGTAAAAATTGTCTAGTCGCTTTGCAGTGTTCTTCTCGGTGCTGAACTGTGCTGTTGCTGCTTGCACCGTGAACATTACTGCGCTAACCGATTCGGGGATCGCAGAGACTAGAACGGCCCTAGTCAGCGCCGCTCCGATCGTGGCAGTAATCGTTACTCCTAAAATCAGTTACGTTGCCGTGAGCGCAGTTTTCACAGTAAGAAAAGAGGGCGCTACGTAACACATATATAATACAAGTTGCATGATTCCTCATTCCGTAAATAATATCACGTAAAATAATTAAGTAATTAATAATATCACATATATCTTCATGTATGTATACAATAACGTTGAAAATATTATCATTGAACGTTTTATAATATTCATCGTTTTTACTATAGAGGTTAGAATTTATTAGAGTTTGTTTTACTTTTCTCGTGTTACACTGCGCGCGCGTTGAAACATTTCGGTTCTAGCAGTAAACATCACTGCCACAACCGGAGCGATGACAACTAGAGCAGTGATGGCGACCGCGAATACTTTTCAGGTGCCACAACGTAATAGTTACGGTGCGTACCGAGATCGCTCGTGCAACGGCAGCGTCGAACACTGCCTTATACAGACTCGAAAATCCTCCGTTATGAATAAAGTGCTAGCAGTAGCCATTACGGTTTACTTCTCTATGTGTATAGAGTTAAAGGAGAAACCTATTGAAAAAGGAAACTCAGTTCAAAAAAGAAACCAGCTGCAAAGAAAAATACTTAGAAAGGTTGTGAATTCAGCTGAAGAATCAATGAAAGGAAGCATTGATGCGGAACAGGCCGTCAAGTCTGCACTTAGAGGTGCACAGCAAGTTGGCAAAAGCGCTGGTGATAAACATGATGTGAGAAATCCACGTGTCCTGACAATCCCTCCAAAAGTCGGTGGTGTTTTGCCACTAATTCTAAATCTACAAGTCTGGTGAACAATGATATCTGATATTTGTTTGATGAAGTTCGATATGAACTAAATGGTATTGAGATTGATCGATGCAAAAACGTCGCTCTCAGTTACACCATAAAAGGTTATGTCGCTCTCACCCCTGGACAAAGGTATTTTATGGAGAATGTAGGATGGATTTACCTGCTGGAAGGAACAAGACGTATTACCTATGACAAGGACTACTTTTCTGTGCATTTTCCGCTCAGTATGAACCTGGGTTTGGCTGGAGAGTATGGAAAAATAATTTTAAATGCAAAACATGAACTTATCTTAACAAGATCACAAAGTGATTCGAACACGATTATCCAGGGTCAAGAGGAGGAATGATTCAGAATTACTATACATGAAATTGAGTAGATGATTTAATATGTGACAGTTTCAGATCAGCACAAGATACAGCTGTTGAACTTTATTGGGAAAGATGTACCTATACCTATGAGTTTTTTCTCGTGGTAAGTGTATGGATACCCTCTGTTCCCCACCGTTTCCGGACAAATATGGTCGGTTGAAATGTCAACCCAACTGGAAAAACCTCTTCACGTTATCCTTGGCTTCCAAACAGGAAGAAAAAATGATCGGATAAGATACGCTTTCCGCTTCAAACACTGCACCCTGAAGAACGTCGAGCTTTTCTTAGATTCACAATACTGTCCATACTTCAATTTGAATCTGGATATAAATCGGTTGATCCAAAAAGCCAATTTATTGAGCACATTCTACTGATTGTTCTAGATTATTCGGAACAAAATGAGTTTCTCAAACAGGCTTCAGTGGACGTTCGTTCAGATTTCGAATCAGCTGACAATTTTCTCGCTGAATACGCAGTCTACTGTCTAACTTTACATGACCGTATTGTTCAGTATCAGCCCATTAGTGTTGGCGTGAAAAAGTTTATTCAAGACGATGATGGTGGGAGTAATGACAGTGGTGGAATATAGCAGTAGTGAGGGTTATGGCATTTGTGTTGAGAAGAAAAGTTACGCAAGAAATGATTCAAGAAACAAAGTTCAGTTTTCATTATTATAGAGTTCATTTTAACATGCAAGGTTTCGAAAAGCTCATCAACCGATTTGTCTTCAGGGAGGTGGCTATAATTCCGTTTCAGGTAGATGCTCAACCTGTGGTCTTACTGTCTGAACCTCCTTACCACTGAGATTCACTGCCTGCTAAATACAAGAGTGAAAACTTGTGGCTGACGCATAATTATCACGGTCTGGAATAGAGTTCCGGTGACATATCATACGAAAAAGTAGGACCTTTTATTCAAGATGCATTAAGTGATGCCAGTGCAGCCTACGTTGAATGATTGGAGGAGGAAGATTGGATGGACCCGTTCCTATTTTAGGTTTCCGATCTAGAAGAACTGGGCTGTCCTTCGTTTGGAGAATTATACAACCATGTTTCAATGAGGTGCAATAACCACGTCCAATGCTGGAACGACAATTGTGCAGTTCAAGATGCCATTGCTCTCAAAACCTGGTTTTTGACTCTTTGCGATCTTCTCGGATGTTTGAGTTAGCTCGACCTTGAGTCGAAGTTTCAAGCGTTCTCCACACTCCTACAAATTCTTTTTGCTTGATATGTTTCTTCGAAGATTTTAATTTCTCCTGGATTTTTTGCAAAGTTTCCCCCTTCGTTTCGGGCACGTAAATGAAAATGAAGACAGCACCAGCCAAACAGTTTGCAGAATATATCCAAAAAGCAGTGTGTATACCGGCAATGTCCGCAATCAGTTGATATGTTTGTAAAACGATAAATGAAATTAAATTGAAATATATGATACAAGAAATGCTGGCAAGGCTTTTAACATTTGTAGGAAAAAGTTCACCAATCATCGCAAACGGTAATCCAGCCAATCCAATGGAATATGAGACTGAATATAAAATTGCTCCTACAGCAGCCATCAAACCCAAGGTACTCGTATCAACAATCTGTGTGTAATCCAAATTGAAAAAAAGTGCTACCATCGCATTTGAAAGACATGAACCGATTGTTGACATTAATAGAAGTGGTTTACGTCCAGCACGGTCCGTTATGATTGCGCACACTGCGGAAGCAACTAGCTGGACAGTCCCAAACGTCATTCCTAAATACTTTCCATCTAGTCCACTCTTTGTTCGACTAAATATCGTTTGTAGATAGGAAATCATGACTTGATTTCCGGAAAACTGTTGAATTGATATCAATCCCATGCAAGTTATAAATGCTCTGAAATATTTCTTAACATTAATTTCGAAGAATTGAGAATAATTTTACATGAATGATTGATGTGAATAATCCGAATCAATATTTACCTCCTATTACCAGAGACGTTAAAAATATCTCTAAATCCTGTTCCACTCTTGAGATCATCTTCAACGGATCGTTCAATCATATTGATTTCTTCTTCAACATTTGTTGTTCCTCTCAATCGAATAAGACATTCTTCAGCTTCCTTTCGACACCCTCTTCGGATCCAAAAGTAAGGTGATTCTGACATCCAAATACCCGTGATTAGGAAAAGAATGGGCAAAATAAGAGACACAATAGCCATATTTTTGATAGATACAAATGGCCCAATACTGTAAATTAAGAGCATTCCAATCCTAACAGTAACACTTGGTATTGTACTCAGAATCCCTCTTACATTGGGAGGCGATACTTCACCAAAATACAAGGGTGCTACAGTAAATGTTATCCCAACTGCAATTCCTGATACAAATCTTGACACATAAAGTTCCTGAAAAATAAATAGTGAGATAATATTGTAAGACGAAGCTGAGCGGGACATGCGGGGTAAAGCATGATACACGTTTTACATTCACAAAAAGTAAGTAAGTTTTTTCTCATTATTTGTCTTGTTTCACGGTTTTTATCAGTAAATTTGTTATATCTACCTTGCGCTAATACATTCTGGAATTCATGTTTGACTCAAATTAGCTTCCATATACAATGTTTACAAATCTTATCTCTTTTTTATCAAGAACGTTATGAGCAGGCGATTGAATTTCAAGTGCAGATCTGCGCACATAATAATATAAGAAAATCTTTGAATTTCGTTTACTTCTTGATGTATTTAAGGTTAACTTAATTAGAAAACCCACCCATACTGTAGATGCAGAAATTATCATCAATAATCCGATTATTGATGGTATAGCTGCTGAAAGAATTGTGTATTTTCTTCCAATTCTGTTGACCAGAAAATATGAAATAATGGGTCCACAAGTTGAGCCTAAGGTTAACAATGATGCTACCCATGAAGATTGATGATTGCTGAGTTGAACTTGGGAGTCATCTTCGGATAAAAGTGGTAGAGATGGTGACGACCAACCATTAAATATACCAGTTGTTGCTAATCCAAAGTTTGCTGATGATAAAAACATGTAATTTGATATTATTGATGATTTGTGTGAAGATCTTAACATTTTTCTTGGTCTACATTTTGAATCCACACTGAGGTAGATTTTTTCTCGTTTCTTCAAAAGAAAATCAGAAAACAAAATTTTACTAACCAGAAATAGCTGCATAGATGAGTGACATATTGAAGCGTCACGTTGGTTCTTTATATGATTTCTTGTGTCTATCACCAACTGAAGTTGAAGATTATTTTAAAGACATGCCTGCAAACTATATTTGCTTGGGGATAAAAAAAGGTTTCTAACGTAATTTTGCTTTTTCAAATTGAATCTGCCTTCATAATTTGGATATGGAGGTCAAGTTTCTGAAACTCACATGAGATTGATGAGCTAAGACTCAAGATTTAGTTTTTTTTTCTATCTTAGATGATTTTCCGACGAGATATCGCACTTAGAAGATATTATTAGAATTTGAACAAGACATACAGGCAGCAATAGAAATCATGATCCTCAAAACATTAGGTTCTATCTTGAATTTTAATAACAATGAATAGAAATTGAGTGATTTCAATATTCAAGATAGAACCCTATAATTCTAGACCGCAAAATATCAGACAAACGTGATTACTTAATCAATAATCCAGTCTATAGCATGAAATTTAGGTAAGAGCATGGAGGTACTTTGATTTACAAGAATATTTTCTTAAGTCTTATCTTTTTGGAATTGTATCATCTAAATGCGATTCTGCTACGAAAATTGTAACAGAAAGAGCAAAAATCGTCATAGTTTGCCCATCTATATTATACCTCCCAAAATTTTAAAATTTTATAGAGATCTTAAATTTGTCTTGTCCTACAGTTTAAACACTGGCTGAAATAGGATTTTTCCATTTCTCATAAATGCAAAATGTATAATATAAAATGTATATTTCAAATTGCAGAAAAATTTTCTACTAACCATCAAAAAGCTGCTTAGAGAAGTGCCATCATGAAGTCTCACGTCGGTACTTTATTTTGACTCTTGTGTCTATTATCAACTATATTTGAATATTAGCATTAAGATTATCACGTGCTTTTATCATCGAGCCATCAATTTCAGGTTTGCGAGACATATGTAAGATAATATGAGTCAACATTGACGAATTTAGTTAGTTTTTTATTCTTCTAAGACTATTTTTTGCTGAAATGTTGTAGTTTGATTTTATTAAAATATCAACAAAATCGACCCTCCAAAAAACTCATGTAATTATCCGCTCCCGCTGTTATATTCATCGTTAACACATTTTTTCTTCAAAGTGCGAGCTTGAAAAGGGTTAGAGATATACACAATTAATCTTCTGAAAATGATGGAAATGAGGGTTCGACTTGAGGTCGGGTGTTGCCAAAGTTATTCTCTCTGCAAAAAGTTGTATATATTGCTTCACGCTTTCTAAAATACCCGCGTAGGAAAAAACCGCCGATAGGTTTTATACAGTATCCCTTTCTGAATTTTACTAAAGCAGGAAATTCAGCAGCGGTAACAGCATTGAGCTTCAGTCTCATTTTGATGAAATTCTGTTACAATTGAGTAATTTGCAGGTATTGTAACTCAAAATCCCAAGAAATCGAATTTTTCTTCGTTTTATTGATTTCGAAATAAAATATTTAGTCTATACTTGTCCTGGCAATATAATTAGTGAGATAATATGAGTAAAGTTAACATGAAAATCTGATAAGAAATTGTTTTTTCTTTACGCTCATTCAATACACATTTTTATTCCAAAATTGATGAGCTAAACCTATTTAACCTTATTTTCCTTTTTTTACACATACCGCAAAACAAACACAACATGCCGAGAAAAATCCGACCGAAAACTTTTGCAAGAACACGGATCTCTACAGATGGACCCGTCAAACTTACCAATTGAACTTGTTCCGCCTATGTTCAATTTCGCACGAACACACAAACAGTACAAATGACGCCAAGCAGACAGCTTTTTCAACTAAAGAGCATACACGGGCTCTCGAAATTCACGGTCTGCTAATCAACCAAAATAAGGACCTCACTCCTTCTATGTTGACAATCGCCAAAGCTTTGTTTGTTCTCCTCGTCAAAGAGGATATAACAAATATCTATAGGATCCGTAAGGTTTCTACAGTATCTACTTCTGTCTCCGCAGTTGCATCTTCAACTAATCCCACCACGCCTGCCCCTATCATTGTGGCTGAGTTTAGCAGACAATGGATACGAGATAAGTTAATCGAGTAGCGGAAAAAGGATTCCTGAACCAAAAATATTGTCTGGAACGGAAATGATAAACAACTCATTCTCCTATGTGAATCCTCAACTCCACCAGCTTATGTACATTCAAAATCCTTCATAATTATCACTACAACAAAGCTTGAATCGCGAATATTGGACCATTTTTACTTCTATTACGAAACGATAAAGATATATCTAAAATCATAAAAATAGTCCGATTTTTGCGAATCAAACTTTGTTATAAAACCATTAACCATAGCGTATCAAATGTGTAAGAATTGGTTGAAAATTTTGCGGAATGCAAGAAACTGCATTTGCGTGAAATCTATAGGTCGTGAACCATGCTCGCAAAAGCTTTAACCGATGTTATATCTCTCCCTAGACTACCAATGCTAGCGCATTGAGCATGCAAGGTATCATATGTCAATGCTTGTGAGAGTATACTAGGGACGTTAACGCTTCTCTTCCATGTCACATTTACAATACAATTTTTTCACAATTTTCTACCAGCTCATGTTAATTAAAAATCCTCTAATAATTATCAGTACGACAAAATTGAAGCGCGAAAATCGGACCATTGGTACTTCTATTATGAAACGATAGTAAAATACAGAAATCGCAAAAGTAGCCCGAAATTGCATTTTCGTAGAATCTATAGGTCGTAAATGATGCTCGTGAAAATTTCAACCGGTGTCATATATCCCTCTCTAGACCCGAATGCTAGCACTTTCTAATAACGGTTTTTATTAACGCTTTTCAGCGCCATGGAAGCAAGACGCTCTTTGTAGAACTGGCCTCTGCACACTGCTTTCAGTCACGATAACTCATACTTTTGTTACCATTTAGTAATTTTAATAAAAAATGCGTAATTTTCAGACTCTTATAGTGTTGCCACACAAAAAGTTCAGCTTTGAGCAGGAAAGGATGAATGTTAGACGGGATATGTAAAAGTTTGTATTTATCCAAGCAAGATTCTTATTGGAAATCAAAAAACAATTTAATTCAACAAGAAAAGGCAAATTTTAAACAAAATAGTTGGCACTTTAGCCAGAGCAGATTAGTTTTCATTCAGAGAAGATCGATTTTAAAATAGAAGTATCAATTTTATACTCAAAAATAGAATATTCATATTTTAGGTTGAGAAATCAATACTCGATGAAAAGACAAATTTCAAAGAAATATGAAGATAAATTTTCAATCAAAGAGAGGAACTTTTATATCAAATGAAGAACCTTGAAAAAATTTGGTTTCCAAGAGAAGAGTAAATAACTCAACCAAAAAGATGAATTTTGAATGTTCAAAAACAATTTTGAACGAGCTAGAAAAGCTTCCAACCAAGTAGCTGAATTGGGGGGAAAGTGAATTTTATACCAATCAGTTTCACCTTTATAAAAATAGTCCAATTTTTAATTCATTACTTGAATATTCAACGAGAAAGATAGATGAAGAACCAAGAAGGTAATGTTGAACTGGATACCTGAGCTTCCTTAAGATACTTCAATTTTCAATTAGAAAATATGAATCCCCAACTAAAGTGATAAATCTTCAAACAAGAGAGAAGGAGTTTTTTGAAAAGTTGTTTAAATTAATGAAAAAAGATGAATTTGGAACACACAGGTAGTGGTTGATATTATACTCAAACAAGATTGGTCTTTGAAACAAAAAACAACTGAATTCAACTAAAAAAGACGAATGTTCAGTAGAATGGCCTAATTGTAGTTTGATATGATTTTGGTGGAAATTGGTACACGACGTTTTTTCTCTAGTTAAACTAAACATCCATTCGGAAAAATTTTCAATTGAAGGGCCTTCCGCATTTTAATGGAGATAACCTAAAAGTCAAAAATGTTTCAATGAAATGATGACATCTCATTTTATCCATTGCTCGAGTATTCATCAACATCGGCAATTATCACGCACATTCAAACGAGCAAAAGGTGTTAACAAAAACGTTATACTTACAGCGTCAATTTCCAACATTGCATGAAGCTTTATCACATCACAACACAAGAGTTACCTTCTTGTTTTTCCAAGATTGCGCCAGGTTGCGCTAGAGGTTGCGTGACCCGCGCAAATCGGAATGCATTTGCAAAGCGAATTCACAATATTTTAAATTCGCTTCGCTCCCAAGTTGGGGTGCCTCCTCCTTTTCGTATTGAAGGTCACATAATTTGAAAACTGTTATTTCGTAAGTGTAAATCCCATTCTTCCAGCTCCATTGTACTATGTGTATGTTATATCAACTTCTCTAACCTATCTGCGATAGGTGATTCGAATATTCAAAAATAAATTAAAAATTTCATTCTTTCCCGAAGGGAATTTGAATGAGAAAATGCATTGGGAAGTTATCGCGTCGTCACTTTAAAAACCGACAAAGAGACAAGCTGACATATGCCGACAAAAAAATCAAAAGAAGAAGGTTCAGATTCACATGAATCTCATACCTTAGAACATAAATGATGAGAATATAGAAATTCCAAATTTCTCTTCAAACTATCGGTGCTTTCAAAAACTCTTGAAAGAAGTTTTGTGGCTCTTTTTGAGGTGATAAAATTTGCTGATAGAACTCCTATCATATTCCAAATGATTTAAGTCATTTAGCAAGTGTGTTGTTAATAAAGATATATAGAATTCCAATATTCAATCAATAATAGCAGCAGCTCACTCTGTGACATGACGCAGCAAGGAAAAATATAATCAATCAAGAAATCGTTCTCATTTCACTAGCCGTGTCAAAAGAATCTCCTCTTCCATTGAGCATTTGAAGGATGTCGTCAAATCATTACAGCATAACTTGCAAAGTTGAAATTTTGCAGGAGAGACAAAAAACCCTTTCCAAAACCAGATGCTGATTCGAGAAAAAATATAAATAAAAAGGTCTACTGGAAATATGAGCTTGAGATATGAGTGTTGAGCTTTCCAAAATCTTCTAGAAGTTTGGAAGTTTCGACCACTCGAATGTTTGAGTAAATTCGACCTAGAGTCGAAGTTTCAAGCATTTTACCCACTTGTAGAAATTCTTCTACCTTAGATTGTTTTTTTGATGCTTTCAATTTCTCTTGAATTTTTACGAAACTTTTCCCTTCAATTTTGGCACGTAAAAAAAAAACAGCACTAGCGAAACAATTTGCAGAGTAAAACCAAAGAGCCGCATATAGGGGAGAAGCGGCTAATGCAACGCAACGGGTAATGCGCCGCAGTCGCTGTTCCCCGAATTTACGTATTTCAAACGAGTAAAGTTAGGTTCAGCATATGCATTAATGAATGCAATTTAGTACAGAGAAAAAATTAGGGCGATAGAGTTGATTATTTAATTTTTACGATGGAAAGTTTGTTTTTGAGTGTTCCCGGTTTTCCTCATCTATTCTGACACTTATGAAAAAACTATTACTGCTTGTAGTATTTTTTCCGAACGTATTAGAACATTATTATTATTGATCTCTCGACTTTTTCGAAGAATTTCATGTATCACAAACACGTAAAGTTTGTTAACATTCGCAGAAAAAAGTCTTATTTCGATACGGCCATTTTGATGGTAAAATGTAGAAATGCTGTGTATTTCATGTTCATTGCTCGGTTCATAGTTTTGGACACTAATTACTTCTGAAAATAACATCCAATTGGAAATAAGCAATTGCAAATGAACATAAATATCTGATTTCACTGAAATTGTGCGTTTGATTATTCGAAAATTCTTTCTTATTGTCAAACAGATGAACTTAATAGTGCGCGCCACATTACCCGACAGGTAGGGTAAGTTGACGCACGTGGACTTTTTCAGGAGATCTAATGATTAAGTATTATTATTTATATAGATTCAATTTACCTTATAAATAAAGCAAAGCTAAAATATCAATTTATGTTTTACATATTTTAAAATGGCATTATTGACTATATTTCTCTTTCTACAGCTTGTTGAATGTTATGCGCGCCACAATAGCCGCTTCTCCCCTATACCGGCAATGTCCGCAATCATTTGATATGCTTGTAAAACAATAAGTGAAATTAAATTGAAATACATGATACAAAAAATGCTGACAAAGCTTTTAACATTTGTAAGAAAAAGTTCAACAATATTCGTAAACGGTAATATAGCCAATCAAATGGAATATGTCATTGAAAATAAAATTGTTCGTATAGCAGCCATCAAACCCAAGATGTTTAGCTACTGTTGTCAAGAATGCTGAAAATTTCCTCAGATCCTGAATTTCGTTTTTGAAATCGAAGATCAGCCTTAACTCAACTTGTTAGATGTTACCATCATTAGGGAAGATAACAAATTATTGTCAAACTGGTATCGCAAAGACCCAATTAGGTAGATACGTTAACATCGAATCTAACATTTCTGTCAAAGATAAAATATCAGTAATTTATGGTCTCACGGATAGAGCTTCTGAATCATCTGATCCAAAGTTTAGGAATGATAAAATTTTGAAAGTAATTGAAATTTTAAGACAAAATGATAACCCACTACAATTTATAAACAAATTCATTAACAAAATAGTTGGAAAGGTCAACAATGTTATTATACAATCTCAGGAAAACAATTCACAGATGTTAGATTTCAGTGAAGTCTTAATTTTACCTTAATTGCGAATGAGCTCTCTAGATCTTTTACTAATATATTTAAAGAATTTTATATTGAAGTGGTCTTTATATACTAAAAAGATATGTTCATATGCTTTTCTAATAACAAAGATATCACACGTTCGGATTTGAAAACACGTAATTTACTGCATTCCATGTGAATGTGGCCAGGTTTATATAGGACAGACTAAAAGATACATGAAAATTACGATCAAGGAACATATAAATGATTGCAAAAAAGATGCAAGAGGCACTGCATTGGTCTCTCACTCACATGATCATGATCATATGTTTTTATTTTAAAAAACTAAGATTTTAAGTCATGGAGAGCATTGAAAAAAAATAATTTTAAAGAGATGTTTTTCATCATCAAGAACACTAACTCTGTAAATAAGCGTTCTGACATTGAATTTTTCAGTAAAATCTACCATAGCCTTATTTTATCGACCAACGATTGCTAATGATAGTTAAATAATATTATTGTCCTCTGCTTTTTCAAATTTGGTGTATTGCTTCCATCTTTGATTCCTTGTATCATCTTCGGTTATCTTCGTAACATCTTCGATTATCTCCGTATTATCTTCGGTAATCTTCGTATCATATTTGATTATCTCCGTATTACCTTCGATGATCTTCGTGTATTATCGTGCCATCTTGATTTGAAATGAAAAGTTAGTGTTTAACCTCAATTGACGCCTTTAGCGTCTTTCTCCTTGAACAGTTTTTAACATGGTGTGATTGCCCGACAAAAATTATTTACAATGATGTTAGCTCTGAGCATTGATAATGACCTTGTCGTTTCATTCGTAATAATTCAGATTTCAAACTACTTATCATTTCTACGAACTGGGGTATTACATGAGCCTTAACTATAAGTGTCGCTTCGGTGAGTTTATAGGTTATGTTTTATGTTTGCGAGTGTTATACATTACCTATCAAATTCTTTTGTTATATGAGAAACTTCTTCTCCACGTCGTGGAGTGAAAACTCGTTTTTTAAATTAAGGCACTGATCAGTAGATCAAAAACATGCCATCAACGTAATTGTTCAATAATATAGATTTCTTTTTTAACATTATTTTGTTTTACCTCTCAATCGAATCAGAGATTCTTGAGCTTCCATCCGATATTCTATTTGGATCAAAGAGAATAGTGATTCCGACATCAAAAGAAAGCCGTGATGAAGAGAGAATTGGCGATATGAGAAAGAAAAGAGCCAAATTTTTGAAAGGGAGTATATGAATAAAACTTAAGATAAGGATCATTCTAGTCCAAAATTTATTTCATTCTGAAGTTGGATAAGAAGTTTACGAAAAACTTTCACTTTCAGTCTGGAAGATGTCTTCATTTCAGGTTTTTTAGCCTTATTGTACTGGAACACAACTTCATATGTATTTGTCAACTGTTCGCAACTTTTCCGTCCAATTGAAAATGAAAAATATCTCTGGGATATACTTTGTAATTTTTTTACTTGGATTTCATCTCACTTCATATCAAATGGTATCCACAAAAGTTATCTACTTTTTATGAAGTATGTACGTTCTAGCACGCGGAAAATTCGGAGTACAGATCTGCTTGTATGATAATATTGAATATCTTTGAATTTTACCATTTTTGTTCTATTTGCGGTAACTGATTTGAAATACCCAGTACCCACTCATGCGGCAGCTGAGGAAATTATCATCAATAATTCGACTATCGATGGTATAGCAAGTATCTAATGAAAGTATTATGTATTTCCTTCAAAATTTTGTTGATTGAACAATGTAAAATGTGGCTCCAATAGTTGTACCTTATTTTAACAATGTTGCTAGCGATGAAAATCGATCAGTGCTAAATTAAACTTAAGAGTTATCTTCGGATGAAAGTAGTAGAGATGATGACCAGCCAAGAAATATACCAAATACCATCAAAGGCGCTTTTACGTCCGAGAATGCCAAATACCAGTTATTGCAGATTCACAGTTCGCCAATGTTGAAAATATTTAATTCTTTATAATTGATTTCCGTGTTTGTGGAACAAAAGAGATAAAGATTTCATAAGATTTTATTTTGTTCCTACATTTCAAGTACAGGCTGCAATTATATTATATTATATTTCAGATTGAAGGAGAGTATTTGATTAACCATAAGTGGCTGTTTAGAGAAGTGTCATGTTGAGGCGCAATATCGGTACCCTATTTTATTTCTTGTGTATATTACCAACCAAGGTTAAAAATTACCAATTGAGATTATAAAATGCCTTTATAATATAGCCGTCGTAGTCAGGTTTTCAAAACATGAATGGGATAAACTGAGTCAACAATCACTGTTTGAGTTGTTCTTTATTTTTCTAAGACTATATTCTTTGCCGAGGTGGCTTATCTACGTTAAAAATAATTTATCGCCAACAAAACACGTAGACAAAATTAAAATATTGAATGAACCTTTCTTTTCCATTTATAATTAAGTCGATAGAATGTTGGAACTTTTGATTTGCAAAAATCTTGACAGTAAAAACCAAGTGTAATCTTCACATTGATTTCAGGGCAAGTTTATCTGCAACAAAAATTACCTTCACTGCTAAAAGTTTTCTAAAAATTTTATCATGGTTACCATGTCAACCATAGTATGTTCTCTTGCTTCGATTATAGTACAGCCACTTGAATATTACTTGCAACAAAATTTCTCATCAGTCTCATCTCTGTTAAATCTGTGTTTCTCGATATTCTTATACTTTCAAAGTTTTGGTACGCCTGCAAAAATGTGACAAACAGCAAAAAGCGTTATTTTCTGCCTATTTTAATTATATCTCGAAAACTTAACGTGATGAACGAATTCTGGAGGTCATATCGAAGCGTAACGTTGGTAAATCATTTGATTACATTCTCATCAGAAAAGGATTTCGATTTTTGTAAAGTTTGACCCCCCCCCCCCCCGGGTTTTGTCAAATGTCCACGTTTTGAGACCCCCTGAACCCGAAAAACCAGTTTTTAC
>WSXT02184447.1:0-20688 GCA_011762715.2 Neuroterus valhalla | reverse complement strand
CGACGCTGGCAGATGACAATGGAAAGGGTCGGATGAGCCTACAGGTAGTTGGTGGTACCCTGAGATGATCTTAAGCCTTGAATTTCATTAATCTGAAATTATGAGTATAGGAGGAGACCTAAGTGGGTTGGTGAACCAGGTATTCAACCAAGGAAATCCCTCCCAACCAGTAACCAACGCCCCAAGTTTTGAAGATGATGCAAATCTAGACGCCCTTATCTCGAGCGTTTTCAATCCTGATCAAAATCGAGGAAGTAGTTCACCTAGTACAATTCTGGGCACTGACAATCAAAAAAACAATCAGCCAACTGATTGCGAATGTGTCCCATATTACCAGTGCCAGAATAACAGCATCTTAGACAACGGCGTCGGACTCATCGATATCAGGTCCAGTTTTCCTGGTACTAGTTCTAGTAGTACTAATGGGTGAGTCTCCTGAAGAAAAGTCTCTCTCACTCCTCCTTCAAAATTGTTTATTCAACACTAAAAAATGTTAACCAGTTTTTGTGAATTAACCTCTTGAATTATTCTTCATTTTTTCAAATATTATAACGGAATCTACAAAGGTTTAAATGTATATTTTATCTGTTGACTTGCACCTTATTTTCTTCTTGAACTCTAACATTTAAAATAAATGTCATACAATAAATTTTTAAGAATGACAAGGATACAAAAATTGGGTGGTGACTGTTCATGAAATTAGTAAGCAGAAACACCAGGGTAATCCTCAAGTTTAATGAACAACCATTGTATTCAATTGACTGATTTAACGGAAACTGGTTATTTTTACAAAGTTTGTATTGATTATTCACAATTTACATGCGTGCATGCATGCCATATGAGACCCACGTTCAGGGGAATCACTGAGCTTCTGTTGTCAAAATATTATTTTCTTCGATTATGCGCTCCAGTTATTTGTAATTCCCTACTGAATTAATCATCATGTAAATCATCGTGTTGATCATCGTGTTATTTTCAGACGAGAAAAACACGGGGAAATTTGCGAATCGGTCGATTAGGCCTTTTGAATTTCCTCGGAGAAGATGAAAATGGCTGAGGCCGAGTTGCGGAATGGTCAAGGGGGGGGGGGGGCAGCCGTCGGTGCCTTCGCCCTCCATGCTACACCTCTTCCGCAACTCGATATCAGCTCTTGACCGGCCTAAGCTCATTAAGGGTCATTAGCACAAATAGTCATATAGAAAAATAACAAAATTTGCAGTGTTGCACTTAGAGTTTTGTAAAAAAGACATTCTTGATCTACGGCTTTTTATGAATATTTGAAACAGACTCTTCAATATTTAATGTGTAGAATAGGAAATGTTACTATTTTCAATGTTTTTCTTTTAAAGATTCAATTTCTAAGCCTAAAAATATATAATTTTCCAATCTTGAATAGTTTCGATGGGAGATTTATTGATATGTTAATATTCTAGAATATTGAATCTCTAATAAGATATCATAGGAATTGATCATTTTCCCTTCACACTTTACCCAGGCTTAGGACTATGATATCTTATTGAAGATTCAATATTCTAGAATGTTAACATAACATATCAATAAATCTCCCATTGAAACTATTCAAGATTGGAAAATTTTCAATTCTCAGGCTTAGAAATTGAACAATTGAAATAAAAACATCGAAAATGGCAACATTTAAAAAGAAACCTCAAGCAGAAGATAAAAAATTCAGTACCCAACAGTGCAATTTTCAACTCGAAAAAAATGATTCTCAACGAAAAGGATAAATTTCAACCAAATTGGTGAATTCTTGATCCAAAATGAAAAATTCTTTAGAGGACCTTTGGATTTTCAACCCGAAAATATGTATTTTCAAGAAGAAAGATTCTTTTCAAAACAAATTGATGAATATTTTACAAAAAAGTTGAATTTAGGACAAAATATCAAAATCTGACAAAGTTGTTGATTTTTTGAGGCAAAAAGACGACTCTTTAAAGAAACAATCGAATTTTTGACGAAAAAGGATATAACTTTTCCATAAAATGTTGAATCTTTAATTAAAACAAAATTTGTTTCTACCAAAAGATAGGAATGTCATACAAAACAGTGCAATTTTTAACTCGAACATGTAGATTCTCAACGTTATTGAATAATTTTCATCCAAATTGTTGAATTCTCAAACAAAAACAAAGAACTCTCTACAAAATCGTTTAATTTTTAATTGAAAATATGTATTACCAAGAAAAAAGATTCTTTCGAGACGAATGAAGAAATATTTTAGAGACTACTTGAATTTTCAACAAAAGATTCAAAATTTTACTGAATTTTTGAATTTCAAACTCAAAAAGACAACTTGTCAACAAACAATTCAAATTTTCAAAGAAAAAAGATTTGACATTTTCAAATTTTGAATATTTTGTTGGAAATTTTGTAAAAAATCCATCCATTGTTATTTTGAAAAGAACATTTTCTTGAAGATGCATATATCCAGGTTCAAAATCCAGCGAGTTGTAAAGAATCATTAGTTTTTTATATGAAATTCAGTAATTTGGTTGAAAATTAGTCAATAAAGTTGAGGATCAACATGTTCGAATTGAACATTCCATTGCTTTGTAGGGCGTTCCTATCATATGGTAAAAGTTCAATTTTTGTTTCAGCAGTTGAGAATTGAAAATTTTTGTAGAAAGGTTATATTCGTTTTTTTTCTTATATATCGATAATCAAGTCAAATTTCGGAAAATGATGTTGAAAATTCAACAATTCCGTAAGAAAATCATCTATTTTTTCGGAAAGTTTTTTCCTTCTTGAAAATGCATATATCCGGGTTCAAAATTCAACAGTTTTAGGGAAATAATTAGTTATCGATCGAGAATTTAACAAATTGGTTGAAAACTATCCTTTTCGTTGAGAATAATCATTTTCGAGTTGAAAATACCACTGCATTGTGGGAAATCTCTATCTTTTAGGAAAAATTTAGATTTTTTGTTGTTGAAAATTCATCATGTTTGTGAAAATTGCATGTCCTTTCTTGCTGGTAATTCGATCTTCCTGTTGACGATTCGTTTTTGATTGAAAATTGAAGCAATTCAGTCAAATTTTGAATATTTTGTTGGAAATTCAACAATTAGAAAAAAATTATACATTTTTTTTTTAAACGAAGCTTTTTTCTCGTAAATATATATTCTCGGGTTTGAAATGCGACGTTTTTGTAGAAAATTATTCGTTTTCGATCGAGAATTCAACAATTCGGATGAAAATTATCCAATAGAGTCAAAAATAAACATTCTCGAGTTGAAAATTCCACTGTTTTGTAGGACATTCATATCTTTTGCTAGAAATTTAATATTTTAAATTGCGAATATTACATTTTCATCGTAAAGTTATATCCTTTTTCTATGAAAATTCGATTGTTTCTTTGAAAAATCGTCTTTTTGTTTCAAAAATTCAGCAATTTAGTCAAATTTCAAATATTTTTTCGAAAATTCAACTATTTTGTTAATTATTGATTTATTCCTTCTTGAAAATTATATAGTTTCTTTGAAAAGTCGTCTTTTTGCCTTGGAAATTGAACAATTGAGTTCAATTTAGATATTTTTTTGAAAATTCAACATTTTATGAAAAAATCGACTACTGTTCAAGATTGGAAAATTTTAAATTTTCAGGCTTGGAAATCAAACCTTTTGAAAAAAAACATTGAAAATGGCAACATTTCATATTTTACACATTAAATATTGAAGAGTCTCAAATTTCAAATATTCGTAAAAAGCCGTAGATCATGAATATCTTTTTTCCAAAACTCTAAGTGCAAAACTGCAAATTTTGCTATTTTTCTATATGACTATTTGTGCTAATGACCCTTAATAGGCCTAGGCCGATCGAGAGCTGATGTCGAATTACGGAAGAGGTGTAGCATGGAGGGGGAAGGCACCGACGGCTGCTCCCCCTTGACCATTCCGCAACTCGACCTCAGCCATGAAAATCCTCGAGGATTTTTTCGCGTTTTTCTCTCGTTTTCGTTCTCCGTAATTAACATGAGTATTTCCTCGAGGACTTTTGCAATACGGATTAATATAGAAACAAAAGAGCAGAAATATTAGCAATAGGTAGAATAAGTGTTTCGAATTAGTTGGATGATCATTGCATAAGTTTCATCAATGCAGGGTTCACAAGCATTAATTAAATTTTTCAGAAAGATTGGAACAATAAATAGATAGAGCTAATCATTGACTGGCACTCTAGAAGAAGAAATTTTTTTTCTCTTGCATGATCCATGAGCATGGGTACCAGTTCATAATTTACATTCATCGGGAAATTCTGAGAAAAGTTTCGACATAATCAATTAATTATTCTTTTTTTTCTGCAGAATTCAAGGTGTGTGTGACGCTTACTTGGACATTTGCTGCAAGCCTCCATATGTTATCCGAAACCCAGACGATAAAATTACTCCACCACCGACAGTTCGTGAGGGATGTGGACATAGAAATCCAGAGGGTGTTGGATTCAGAATAACCGGGCAAAGTGATAATGAAGCTCAATTTGGGGAATTTCCATGGATGGTAGCTATTTTAAAAGAAGAAAATATTGGCAGCAATGGTCAAAAATTAAATGTTTATCAATGTGGAGGTGCTCTTATTCACAGGCAGGCTGTCCTTACCGCAGCCCATTGTGTCAATGGGTAAGATCTAACTTATATTACCCATTAAAGATTTCCTTCTGCAAACTCTTGAATCTAACAAATGTGGATTTCTTATAGAAAGGAGCCAAGTGCTTTGAAAGTCCGAGCTGGTGAATGGGATACGCAGACGAAAAACGAACTATTCCCTCATCAAGACAGAGATGTGCAGGCTGTAGTTGTTCATGAGAAATTCCACTCAGGAGCCCTTTATAATGATTTGGCTATTCTGATTCTGAAAACACCAGTTGATCCTGCTGAAAATGTGGATGTCGTCTGTCTTCCAGATGAAGGTTTTCGATTCGACGGAACTCGCTGTTTTGCCAGTGGATGGGGAAAAGACGTTTTTGGTAAGAGATCAATTATTTTTTATATATCGTATTATTTGGAGTCACGCCACTTTTTGACATGTTTTTGAACAATGCAGTTATTTCGCTACCATTTTGGAAAAATTGACACTAACGCTACAATTTTTTCACTTTGGCTTTCGAAATAGTCTCAAACTTCTTCGCTGATTGGTGAAAATAACATATTCAAAATTTTTCCTGATGGCTAATGTATATTGTATAATTTCTATTATGGCTTCCTACATTACACAGCGTTTGAAATTGATCTATGTGTAATTAATCCTTCAAAATTGTAGCATTATATTTATGTTACCGCACGATATCTGATTGGAAGCGTTTAATTGAAAAATTTCAGGTTCAAATGCTTGAAAGTAAATAGAATATTTTAAAATATCTATTTTAAATCGAACGTCGTTCAAAATCTAATTATTTGGAACTCATAGAGTTTGATTATAAGCAGTTGAGTTCGGAATGAATGTAAACACTGCCTCATTAAAAATTAATTTTTTGAAAGAATAAATGTGAAATTTCAAGTCGTGAATTTTTTCCACCGGCAAGAAATGTAGAAAAATTAGTTGATCTTCGGCTTGCGTGGATCTAAATACATAAGTTTGATATTCAAAAACTGCATGCAACTATTTTTATCTCTAAAGTGATTCTGAGACCTGACTATAAGTATTATTATTTAAAAATGATCTCATTGCAGGAAAAGAGGGACAATATCAGGTAATCTTGAAAAGAGTAGAATTGCCAATCGTCCCACATGATTCTTGCCAGAATTCTCTTCGACAAACGAGACTCGGAAAATACTTCGTTTTGGACAGTTCCTTCATCTGTGCTGGTGGAGAACCTGGCAGAGACACCTGCAAGGTACGAGCAAAATATTTCCCACTTTCCTATCTTTTGTGATATTATTCTATCCTTTGTTTAAGTTTATTCCTTCCAATCGAATGAAAATTGTCATGAAATTTATTCTTTCAGGGTGATGGCGGAAGTCCTCTAGTTTGTCCACTGGCAAATGACCCAACCCGGTACGTGCAAGCAGGAATTGTCGCCTGGGGAATTGGCTGTGGTGAAAATCAAACACCCGGTGTTTACGCAAATGTTGCCGGTGCTCGCCACTGGATTGACGAACAAATTGTGTACTATAATCTCGATCGATCTGTCTACGAATATCGCACTTGAAAACTTCCTTCTAAAATTCATGTTAGTTTTGAGATATTTTTAAGTCAAATCCAATCTGTGGATAATCCACAAATTTAATGACCAGCAAAATTGAAATTTTGTACTAGGCGTTACATAAATTTTCTTCATTTAAATGAAGTCTGATCCTAATCGAAATTTTGTTCCAAAAGTAATTTTGATTACATTTATTTCAAGCCACTCTTCTTGCTTTCAAACAAGTTCATTTGCTTCATTCTGACAGTTTTCATCACAGCTAACATCGCCTTTGATTGCTTCAACTTTATCTATTCTTGTGACTTACACCGTGTGATCAGCGCATTATTGTGAATATTTAAAGGATGATTATTTTTCGCGTATGGGTCGTGATGAGTTCGAACATTATTAGGGAACGTTCACATATTATGTAACGTTAAACATTGAGTGGGAGTCTTATATTTGTTACGCCCATGTTAAACTTACATACACTTACTATTAAAAAGTATTATCAAGGGTGGGGGAGGTAAAAATGTTAGGGGAAAACGTTACATAATATAGGAAAGCTCCCTCGACTAGACTTCTATGTAGAAATAACGTTCCGTATGCATGCACTTCGTGTTTCGTATATTATGTGATTTCTGTACTTTAGAACTGATGTCATTTCTGTTTGCCTGTGTGTAAATAAAGAATTAATTTGTAAATAAAAAAAAACAACCTCACATGAATCTTGTTTGAAATCCTACCCTCGTAAACTACTTTTATTGATTTTATCACTCTTTTTCAACTAGTCCTTCGCTTATATCTTCGTATTAAAATTAAGAGCACTAATTGGATACAAAATAAAGAATTCTAGAATTTTTAGGTCTTAGAATTAATTGCATGAATTTTTTTTTATTCAAACATTAGAAGAAAAAAGTTCAAAATTATCCAAATTAAAGTTTTAAAGTTCAAAATAAATCATGGGGAACTGATATTTTGAAGAGCTTGAAATGGGATAAGTACTTATTTCAAATTGCAACTCTTAGAAAGGTATAATTTATAATTGGAAAAATAGTAAGTAGTTAGCCAATTTTTAATAAGTCTTATCAACTAAATCATTCACAATTATACTACATAAACGCTTAAAATTGGCTAACATTGAATTGTGTTGGAAATCGTGCAATTTCAAATTAAACATCCTCCTTGAAACCACAAAGAAACTTTTAATTCAAATTGTCCACAATACCACAATTCAACGATTATAAGTTGAATTATTTGAAATAATTAAAATATTCAAATTCAATCATTCGGAACCGTTTTGTTCCAAATTTATTTCCTCAAAAATTCTGAAACGTTAAAAATTGAATGATGAAAAACTATACGTTATAGGCAGGAGAATACCTAAAAAAATAAGGGAAACATGAAATCGATATTATTTGAAATTTATACCTTTCAAGTGGAGATAATGTGATAAAGAGTGAATACGTTAGGAATTGTTTAATTTCAAACTAAAGAAATTCAAACCTTTTACTAGTGAAATGAAATGTTTTCAATCGAAAGTTTCTAAACTGGGGACTTGAAAATAGAAGTCATTCTCCAATTGGACTGTATGACAAATAAACGTTGTATTTCAATTCAATGGAAATTACGAAAAAAATTGTACATTTCATCGTTAAAAAAATATCTAAAAATACTAGAAGATAACAAAAAATTCGAAAATAAATCTAAATCAGGAATAAATCCATTTATTTTGCTGTCCTTGAAAAATGGGCCCATGGACCCATTACATAGTTCGCCCCTGATTTAAAATATGCACGATAGCAGGGTTTTCTTTTTAAACGAATAAAAGTATATTCGTCGTCGAAACTCAAGAATAATCACACCCAGAGGTAAACAATATTCTATTATTTCCATATCTTCTCTCAGAAAAAACTTATTTTTGTTAAAATATACGCAAAATAATATATAAATTCAAAACAATATCTCTGATGTGAAGTTGTCTTCAGACGATCAGCCGTTCACTCCCTGAGTGTCGGCCAACCTTCTCAACATAAAGACATTTTCTAGCTCAGAAAAAAAAGAAGAAAAACTCTCAATTTAGAAAACTATCCTTATTCGTTGAACACTGTTAAAAGTTTTTAAATCCTCACACTGCTAATTTAACTCTTTTCCTCCCGTTTTCCAATTTTGTTTTGACTTTGTTGTTGGCACTCCTGTTCTCGCTGTATCGATAAATGTAAACCCGCGATGCATTCTCAGAGCTTGTGTATGCTTGTGTTGTTGCACTCATCGTTCAATCTGAGTTTGACTCTAGTCTTGAAAAAAGTTTGCAGAAGTAGTTTATCATTGAATTTTTCGCGTTGAACGCTGGTTACATTTGCGGGTTTTCAAAAAACCGGCAAAATTGATTAAAGGTATTGACGACAATCAGTGTCGAAGTTGGTCGGAGTGTCTGTCATGCACGTGTCTGCTGCGTCTTAATTTCTAGTTCGAGAACTGTATTTTACAACTTTTGACATTAGTAAGTTCATTGTTTATTATAACCTCGTACCTAATTTTAACCTTTTTCTGTGATTATGTTAAATTCAACGTCTCATTCACTTAAAATCACAGTTATCTATATAATGCCGGCGAAGGACAAAGGAAGAACAATGGACCCTATCTATCCCAAACGGCAGAGTCGATGAAGCAGATTCCGTTGCAATATGAGAAGATAAAAAAAGGTATGTGTATCTCAATATACCTTTTTATATATCTTTATGTATGATCTCTCAGAACGAGACAATAAGTTTTAAAATTTTCTAGTCACACCAAACTTATTGACCCCTTAAAAAATGTTTCGATAGTTTCATATATTTTTCAGATTTTTTGACATTTTATGTGAAAACGTAGGAAGATTTTAAATTTTTATCGTTTTGATTATGAATAATTTCCAATTCACTGGTTACGCATTTCTATTTGTAAAGCTTCATAATCTATTGGAAGCTACTCAATTTTTTTATTTGGGTATAAAATTCAAGATTAAATTTTTTCAGGTATACTGCATGACGATTTTATCTACTACGTCTATTTTTTATGAGGAAATTTGAGGGTACTTCGAACTTCTTTTTTTTTGCAAGCTTGTTTAAACAGCTTGAGTAGATGAGAAATGTCAAAATATATATGTTCTTACTATTATAAGCTTGAAACAATCAAGCAATTATAAAGAACAAACACGAGTCACCTTTAGTTTAAAAAGTGAGCATTGTTCAAAATTTATTATGAAATCTAGGATCATATCCTCATTGTTAATTGTAACCAATTTTGGAACCATTTTTTTTTGGCCATTTCTTTTTTCATGGCCAAATTCAGAAATAATTAACAATAGTCATTTAAAGTTTTATGTTTTTGCTTTCTCTTTTGGTAAAAGTTGCAATTTTTACATAATCCTAAATTTTAGGTCTTATTTGATTGATTTTCAAATAAATGAGTGAGAAGAGACAATGGTTAAAATCCCTTAAGGAATCAATTGAGTGCTAGAAAATAAGGATAAAAAGAATTGCAACATTCAACTAAAGAGGAAGCAAAAACATGAAAATCTAAATAACATTGAAATTTTCAAGCTTCGATAATTTTCTCTAAAGTTTGTCTCAAGTTCTATTTCAAAATTAGTTATAATAATTCAGGATGTGTTATTAATTAACAATAAAAATTAACAATAACTTAAAAGTAAATAGGTTTTAGAAAGGGACAGTTCAAGGACAATTTTAATACTCTATTCATATGGATCGGGCCTTATTCCTATCTGCAATATTCATGATATAACTGAAGAAGTGTGGATGCCGATTCCTTGATTTCATGCGAAATACAGGCTTCAAAGTTCCACACTTTCATACTTTTTTAAATACTTTTTTAGGCAAGGCTACTTCTTTTTCGCGACTTTTTCCCATGTAAAGCCTTTTTTTCTAATTTTGTAAATAACGTATGATTAATATAAAATTCTAGGAATTTTCAGTCTTGATACTAAATTCGTAAAATACAAGGAATAATCTCCTCTTTTGCAGTAAACAAAGCAAAAGAATAATTTACACATTTAAGAAATATCATATTTATGTTTTACTCTAGATTTCGTGGCAATATTTCATGTTGATTAATGACATTATAAATGTCATCCATAATGTTTGATTAATTTTCATTTATTAATCTCTACCTGTAAATATTTTTGAAATCGTCCAAAACAATTGTTGAAGGATCGATTCTGGGTTTAAATACCGGAAAAATTAAGTGACGAAAGCATCATGGGAAAGATAAGGAGAGAGGATAGTAGCGGATCGTTGAACGACTCGCGACGGGCAAGATCGAAGAAAAAGGATCCCAGCAAAACTACTTCGATTTCTGCTGCTATTAGAGAAAAATTTGCATGGATTCTGCAGAAAACTCCGGTCGTCCTATGTGAAAAATTAGATGAATCCAAATTACCTACACTTTTGAAAACTTGTAGACCGTTTACATCGACGATAACGGAAGACGAAAGTGACCCTAAAATTCTAAGCTTCTCACAGGCAAATGGTGAACGTATCAAAGACTTGTTCAACTCGAAGGTTTCTACCTGTGAAACACAAAGTCAAAGCAATGAGTCGAAGTTGTCTCGAACACCAAATTCTTCTTTGAAAACTTCCAGCTCGCAGCCATCACACAAAAGATCGAAAATAAAGAATGCATCATTGCATGTATCAAGTGTAGCGTCAACGAGCCAAGATAGGATAAATAACAAGGCCTCAGTAAGTGGCCGTATCGCAACTACTGAAGGAGGGTCATCGGAAGAGGAGTTGAGAAAAATTCTTAAAAAAAGCGTTGAAAAGTTTAGGCGAAGTCAGCACAAACCAAAGATATGTATGACGGATCCTGATCGTATCACTCCATGTTTTAAAAAATGTTGTTTTAAAGGGATCAAAGAGGAGCCCCGAAAAAAGAAAACCAAAAAAAGGGAGGATGAGAGTTCTGTCTGCAAGGGAGAAAAAAGTTCTCAAACCACTAAAGCGAATTCCTCTCAATCCTCAAAAGTAGACTCTCGAAAAAAAACAGCTACTTCACCTGCTCGAAAACGCACGAAAGATGGAAAACCGAGGACGAAAAGCAAAGGATCTGAAGAAATAAGTCGCAAGAAAGTTGTTTTGTTTACACCGAAACACAGCAGCGAAGATGGAAGTTCAAGTCCCTTTCTCTCCATCAATACGATCAGAAGTCCGCAAATTTCAACGGTTTCAAAAACTCCTATGGCTTCACAAACTCCAACAGTTTCGCAAACTCCAATGATTCGTAAATGCGGTGAAGCCGGACCTAATTCAAAGTTTCATCGTTATATTATTCAACCAAACAGTGCTGAACACCTGCGTTCTGGCATTTTGTTTTCTTTACCGACACCAAACAATACGAATCTTGATTCTCAAAGATTCGCCGATAGCCAGCCTTTTCAGGGGAAAACAACTTTGTTTTCGAATCCGACAAGATCATATTTCGACAAAAGTATACCCACAAATCAGGTATTGACAAAAAGAACGAAACCAAGGAACTATTTTCCAGATTTGAATGTTGGGGGTACCTGTGTGAGCGAAACTAAAACTACCCATCCGAAAGCATGCGTGAATACACAGAATCAAAATCAGATGCTGGAAGGTGCGACCTTTCCGAAAGCGAATACTGCATCTTATTCTAAAAATCAATCTTCTTTTCAAAAATACCAGCAGAATTATAACTCGAATAGTATGCTCCACATAAGTCCATTAAGTTGTGAAGAGAACGAGACGAACGTTCGTCCTCAGACCAACTTTGGGAAGAATAGATTCAATACCAGTGTTACTTCCAATGGGATTGAAAATCAAAATTTAAAGCAGGCAAATGGAACTCAATTTTTGAAGAATTCGGTTTCGAGGTTTTCAAACATCAAAGCAACTAATGATACCGAATACTTTCAAAAAGATCGTTTCAGAAACTCAGCAATAGGGCTTTGTGAAACCTCTGCAAGTAGGCTGGAGATCAATGAACCATCATCTACTGGCCGTGGTAAGTTTTATATAATAAATGATGATATAAAACAGTCAATAAATTATTTAAAAAGAATCAAGATTGCAATGTTCTCTGCGTTTGAAACAAAAATTGCAAATTCACATTCATAAATAAATGTCTGTGGAAATTTCACCTATTAAGTATCCAGTTAAGTTTTTCCGACAATAAATAATGGAACTTAATTGTTGACCGAATACTTTAAGAACTCATGAATCCAACCAGATTGATTTTAAAACACAGTGCTCAGACTCACGCCAAAATTGAAACTATGTGATACATTTTTTGAGTGATGCCACTATCATATTTTATTTATTATTCTCCATCGTAGACCTCTGATTGTACCACATTTTTGACTTCCTGAAGAAAAATCTTATAATTCGTATCAATTTATCGAGAAAGAAAACTAGAACCGGCGAATTATTCCAAATTGGAAAAAAATCAAAATGAAGAAAACTAAAAAATTCAGGCTATTAAAATGAACAGCCAAGTTCAACATGCATTCGTTAAATAAGAAGTTGATTTATTTTTGAGTAATTTGAAGTACGGGGGCCGTTCATTGATAATATTTCTCTCGTCCTGTAAAGGGAGCGTTCATGTAATGCGTAACGTTATGTCGACCTTTTTCAATCCCTCCTCTCCCATGCAACAGATCGTGACAAGAAAAGTACAAGTTTTCTACGATGAAAAGTTTTCTAGAAAAAGAAAGATATTTTTATGTATTACTAGATGTTTTTCAATATTTTTTGTAGTCATACAAAGCAATCCGGGCATCAGAAATTCAATCAAAAAAGTTTGTTTTTTTTATTTTCTCAAATGATAGGAAAATAAGTAAAAAAAGGCACTTCTATAGTTTGAGCTAAGAATTTACATAATATAAACTTTCAAAAATTCAAAAATATCTCCAGACAATGCAAAATTACCAATAAACTATGTAATTATGTATGAACAGGTTGACGACTTTACCGGGAAATGATCGGGAATGTACTTGACTCAACCGAGACTATTGAAAATTCTACCGAAAAAATACGAGAAATGAACGCTTTCTTTTTATGAATCAGAAAGATATCCTATTTTATTATTTAAAGAATGTAACTCTCCTTTATTCTGATTCTCAAAATATTTAAATATATCTATACGTCATGGGGCGAAGAATTTCTTCTTTTTCCATTATAAGAAAAGCGTTCTACAAATTTGTTGCTCTGTGAGATTTTTTTAGCTGACTCAAATTTGATAATCGAATTGATGATAGCCCAAACCTACAGAAAGAATAATTATCTTCATTTTTAAAAAAAAAATGTGTTTATCACGTTTTATTTGCTTTTCCTTGTTCATCTGACTTGGGACAGGGAATTTTAGAAAATAATTAGTTTTTATTTTAGGGCAGGGAGTTTCAGTGAAGAAGTATAATTTTACTTACAACAGGGAATTTTTTGCATGGAACGTGAACTTTTTAAACTAATTATAATTCGGATTTAGAAGAGAGGAATTTAAAAAATTCGTTCCTCCAATCCAAAATTCGTCGCTATTCTGAAGTTTCCTCTTCTCAATTTTAAATAAATGAAGTACTTCAAGCAGTCTTTAGAGTAGAAGTAGTATTCCGAAGAATGAATATTTCTGAATTAGGACAGAATGCTTGTTTACATTGTTCATGGCGAATTAATCCTTTTTGTGTTAAAAAATCAACTACTTGTTTGGAATTTAAACTTGTTTGTTGAAAATCAAATTTTCTTGTTGAAGTTGCATTATTTCAATTCAAAATTCACCGCTGGTTGAAATTGTAACTACTTTGTTGAAAGTCAATTCATCTTTCTTTCGTAAAAATTCAAGTATTCAGTTGGACGTTAATTTTAATTTGGGAATCAAACTATTTCTTTGAGAATGAACTTTGTGGAAAATAGTCCTTTTCTTTCGAAAATTAATCTTTATGGTCAAAAAATAATCTTTATGCTTAAAATACATTTATTCATTTGAGCATTCATCATTATACCTGAAAATTTATCAGCTTGGTTGAAAATCAATTACTCCAACTGAAAATTCAACTGTTTCATTCTTAGTATAAAATTGCTCTTTTCTAGTTCAAAATTCGACATTTCGGTTAAAATCCGTCTTTTTTAATCAAAAATTCAATTATCGCGTCGAAACTTCACATATTTTGTTGAAAAATCGATTCTTTGTAGAAAATTATCTTTTTCTTCGGAAGTTAATATTCTTCTTCAAAAATTCTTCTTTATGGTTAACAATTCAAGTTATACAGTCAAACATTGTTCATTTTAGTCGAACATTCATCTAGTTGAAAACTCTTATGTTTGGTTTAAAATTAATTTTTCAAGCAAAAAATATCACTATTACATTTTTGTTTGAAAATTTTTATTTCTATTGTTCAAATTTTAACCTATTTGTTGGAAAATTGTCTTCGTTGGTTGAAAATTAATTTTCCGGCAAAGATTGAACTATTCTAGTCAAATGTTCATCATTTCAATGTATAATTCGTTTTTCTGGTTTAAAATTTAAGTACTTCAGTTAAGAATATACAAGTTCATTTGATTCATCATTTTGTGTATAAATGTAATAATTTTTTTGACATTTTATTTTTTGGTTTGTTGGAAGAAAGTTTTTTTTGTTGAAAGTTGTTGTTTTTTTTTATATAAGTAATTTTTTACTGGAAATTTAACTTATTCCAGTTTAAAATTCTATAGTTTTGGTTAAAAATCTGTTTAGTTAAACATTTTTTTTTTTTCATTTAAAATTTGAGTTATCAAATTTTCATTTAATAATCTTTTTCTGTAAAAGTTAATGTATCTGTTTGGAAACTCAACCTCTTCAGTTAAAGATTCTTTTTTTATTGTAAAATTCTTTTACTGAGAAATTCGACTATTATCTTAAAGCATTATTCTTTTTCTTAGAAATTGATTCTTTCTATTTAGAAATTATTCTTCTTGTTTAAATATTCACCTTCATGGTTGGTAATTGAAGTGCTCCAGTTAAATATTTATCTTTTTAGTTTTAAATTCATCACATTGGTTGAAAAATGAACTATGTTTTTGGAAATCCGTTTTTTTCAATCGTAAGTTTAACGGTTTCAATTTTTGTAAAAAAATGATTTTTTTTTGTGAAAATTAGATTATTCTTTCCAAAATTGATTTATTTTACAATGTTTGACCTGTTGTGTTAAAGGATGTTTAGAATGAACGTCATGAATAAAAATAAATGTTTGCGTTTTGCGACAAAAATAAATATGTTACTCCTAGTTGACCAGGAAAATTGGAAAACATGACCGGGAATTGGAAATCGTCCGCCGAATCGTCACCCTGATAAACTGCAAATTTAAATGGTTTTATGTTATAAACAAGGAAATTCAAGTTACTGCATTTCGTTTTTCATCTTATGTAATATTCTATAAGCATTCGGTATAAATATCTGTGTTCAGACAAAAAAAAAACTAATTTGAGTTCTTTTCTGAAAACTGTTTCTTCATATTCCTAATATTCATAAATAAACTTTTTTCTTTCCAAAATTTTATGAGACTTATGTCACTTATGCTTCAATGATAGGTACTCTTTTGCTAACTATAAAATTTATGCCATTATTGACACTTTTCTACCTTTGAAGTGAGTCCGAGCCCTGAAAATATGTGACGTGGAACGGACAAATCGTCCTAAGGACCAAAAAATCAGTTTGCGGGTTCTTATCGCTTCGAAGTAAACAAGATATGCCCTATCGATTACAAAAATTGCGAATTATTTATCATCAATATTAGGCTCATTATAATCAAGATTGGCTTGCGTTCGGTACTTGAACTTGTACAAACCTTTCTCTTTGACCCTTTAATTCTCCGAAACTTACGTTTGGTCCGTAGAGCGATTTCTCCGTTTTACATCATATGTGATTGAATACGGAAGTTTGAAAAACTTTGAATAATACTCAATTTTATTTTGAAAATTTCAGATATACTGCTTAACAAGGATAGATCTCTGTCAGAAAACCAAATGCCTTATCTTGAATGTCTACAGGCACCACTATCAGTCCCATTGGAAAATACAGGAGAAGATCCATTCGAATTTGAATATTCGAATGATTCTCAGAAAATAGATGAGATAAATTCTCATGAAGCAGAACACCTACAAGCCCCGATGGAAAATCCAGAAGATCCATTCGATTTCGGATATTCGAATGACTCTCAGGAAATGGATGAAATAAATTCCCATGTAACAGAACACATCATCCCGCATATTCTACAGCCAACTAAGCCTAAGATTATGAAATGTGAGACCATCCCTTCAGATTATATTCAACTTCTGCCTAGGTTTCAAAAGTCTGTTAAAAACGAAACTTTACCTTTTGAAGAATCTGAAAGGAAGAGTCAGATACTTTACAATGAAAGCTCGGTCGATGATAAAAAAATTGCCATTCTAAGAATAAACAACACAGGGCAACTGCTGAAGAATGATTCGCAAGAGAGTCAAAAGTCGGATGAAATCGTAAGTGGAGATAATTTGCTAAATTTGGGCCTAACGGCGACACAGGCGAGTGCTATGTTAAATTCAAACATGGTTCCTGACTTAGACAATGTAGGATTAGACTTTTTAAACTTAGATTTACTTGGAGACGACATGGTTAATAATAACAATGGAAAAATGCTCCCGCAAAGCAATGGGAATATGAACCAACCAGTTGAGGAAAAAGGAAAAACTTTTCTGGATAACGGATTTGAGAACAATGAAGACATTGTCACGGAAACCAGTGAAGTTGATCATATCGATCATCCAGTTCCAGACATTCAGGCAATAGAGCAGGAACTTAGTTTGAACATAGTTAACAGATCTGAAGCTATAAAAGAAATTGACTGCACAGAAGTTCCTTATTCTCAGATAATTAAATTATTCAATGAGGACCTTCAGCCCTGCACAAAACCAATAAAATCTCCAAATAAACATTGCTTGAGTGACGGCGAAGAAACAACTTACACCGCAAGTAATTTAGAAGAATTCAACAGTATTGCTGGAACATCTGAAATCATTGAAGGGTTCCCTAATTTCAAAGAACCCAATTGGAATTCTCCAAATTCTGCAAGTGAAGGAGTCAACAGTCATTTCAGCTTTTCATCATACCACCGGAAACGAAAATGGTTTGATGATAAACGGGTAGTAGAGCAACCAGTTGAAAAGAAAGTAAAGCTTAAAAGAAGAAAGTGGAATCATTGCGCTAATGAGGGCGAGTACACCGATACCTCGTCTGAAATTTCTAGTTCCTGTAAATCAAGCCTGAATGATTCTGACCACAAAGTAGTTAATTACACCGAGATATGTGACGATAACCACAGTGATCTTCAAATTCACAAAGAGGCGAGTGTTGCTGAAAATTCCGTTGTTCGAAATGATTCGTTGTCTTCGGGATTCGCAGATATTTCAGTTATAGGAGAACAGAGAAACTTTAATAAAGTGGAACATAAGGTGGAGGCTTTTGTCGAAAAGCATCAGGAAACAAATGTACAGCCAAGGGTTGAACCTAAAGAAATGTTCAGGGGGTCTGCCTCAGTAAAAGAATCGCTGGTCGTTCCTGAGCCCGAACCTGAACGCGGAGACTCGGACAGTCAATTTCGAAAAGTGAGAAAAGCCAAAAATTCACCAATTCGTCGTAACAAAAGAAGAGCTGGGTGTCGTTCTAAGTTTTCTCCAAGTAACTACTCAAACAGCAGTAGTGAAACTTCGGATGATGAGTTCACGAAAAGAAATAGTTCTTCATCAGAGGACGAGGTTGAGAGCAAAGACCGTTTGTTGAAAGAGCGACTTCAGAGGGAATTGAAGGATAGTCTAGCAATGAGCGAAAACTCAAATTCTCAAGTAATCGACACGCCCATAACTGGCGAAGATGAACAAGATGGACAGGATGTCCAGGATGATATCCTTTCCGTCATTGCCTCGCCATCGTTGATGCTGATGGATATAGCGTCCTCTTCAAGGCAAGTAATAATTCATTTTCTCTTCAAAAATAGTATTTATACTGAATATAATCAAATAGGAAAATCAAAAAAATTAAATGACCTGGGAAAATTTAAAGTAAATAACATTTCATATACAGAGGAAGCTTTATTATTATGCCTTATTCCAAAAATGACGCTTTAATTTTTGAATCTTGTTTTATTTTCGCAGGTGTCCATCCCCAATGCAACTTCCTAAAACAGATAGAAGCAGTGATTATTCTGATAATACCGGAGACACCTATTTCGATGCTTTCCAGCGTAAAAATATGGAAGAGTGTAATCGGGATTTGAGGTCCTTGCTGAACTCTAAACATGGAGTTGAAGTGGAAAAAGATCAAGCTGGCATTATTTTTACAAAGCCGCTGCCACCCGCGAATAGAACCAGAAATCTAAATGATCCTCTGCCTCATTCGAATAAAAACTCGATTGTCTATGAGCAAGTGCCACCTGTTAGCAGACCACCAGTTTCTAGGATATTTTACCACCTTTGCCATCGGTATCTGACCTCTGGCGTATGTACAAGGAAGCATTGTACTTTTGAGAACCAGGTAAGTCATTTTCTGCTCTTGAAAAAGTTTAAGTACAGACCCCGAACTCACGATACTATATTGACACTTTGACACTTTTTGTTGATGATGCATATATTTTCTTACTATTTTAAAACTCCAAAACATTCGATTATGCAACTAATTTCTCATTTTGCTTTTTTCAAACTTCTTTGTTTTTTTCAAACATCTTTGCTGGGTTGGTTAAAATAACATCCACTCCTTAAACCCGGATTTTAGGAGATTTAAATGGATTTCCAAGATTTAACAAATTTTCATAACATTTGAAAAAAGTCACCTTATCCCAGAGGTTTTAGCAGCTTCCAAGGTGTTTTGAAGGACTTGATCTAATTTCAGGGATTCGAAAGGATTTTATACAATTTCGAAGCTCTTAGAGATTAGAAGACACGTCAGAGGATTTCAAAGTTTTCGAAATTTTCGATGAAATTCGAGAGATATTATATTACAAATTTCAAGACAATTCACGGGATCTTGAGGTATTTAAATGGATTTGTAGAGATTTCACCAAACCTACGCTATCCTAAAGGATCTCCAAAGACTTGAAAGATTAAAGAAAGATTTAAAAATTTGAAGGAATTTCAATTAATTTCATAAGATTTCATAATATTTTGAAAAATAGTCACGGTAATTACCGTAGCTCAAAGGATTTCCAAGAGTTTTACAGCATTAAAGGGATTTATAGGATTTCAACAGAATAATAAAATTCCATATGATATTATGAGGAATATGCTATTGATTTTGAAGGGTTCGAAAAATTGTGGGGTTTTCCAGACATTCCAGAGATTGCAACTGAATTCAAGAGGTTTAGAATTCCAGTGAATTTAAACGGATTTCTAAGATTTAAGGGTATTTTAATCGAATTTGAGGGATTTCGAGGAACTTCCTCAGAGTTTATGGAATTTTACGGGATATCAAAAATATCATATTTATAGAATTTGAAAGATATTACAGATTCTCAGATGATTTAGGGTATTGCACTACATTTTCATGGTATTGCTAGGAGTTTCGCCAGATTTAACGGATTTTCATAAATTTCGAGAGATTCGAAAGGATTTCAAAGAGTTGAGATAATTTCGAACATTCATATGAAAATTTTATAGGATTTTAGAAGTTATCCAGAATATGAATGACATTTGAAGGATACCAAAGAGTTCTAATGGATTTTTAGAGAACTGTCGAGAATAAATAAAATGAAATTGCAAGAAACTTCCAGGGTTTGATCAGGATTTCAAAGATGTCAAGGACTTTCACCATATTTAAGGGATTATAGGATTGTAAGAAAAATTATGAGATTCTAAGAAATTTACACGAATTGCAAGGGATTTAAGATTTTACGAGTCGCTGCAGAACCTTGGAAAGACCTAGAATTTGTGAAGTTTTAGTTTCTATTTTAGTATTTTTCTGCCTATTTTACAATTTCGAATGGATCGAAATGGATGAAATTACGTTCCGTCGATTAGAATAAACTTGAGAACCGACATTATTATCAGAATATTGAAGTATAGTCGCTGGATTCAGCATAAGAGAACATGTAAAAATCATGTTTCATATGTTAAAAAAATGGTCGAGGGTCACTTTACTGATTTTAATCTGAAACGTGCTGCGGGCATATTTTAAAAAAATCTGATTTCACAATCAATTGATTGTTCGTTTAATTTTGAATGGTGAATTTACTATTCTTGAACTGATTGTTTTCATTATAATATGATTACCTTTGTAAATTTTCCATAATCGAAAAAACGCACTTTTCACAAGCTTGTATCTCCTACTTGGGAGCTTCAAAAAATCGGAGGCTTGGTATATCGAACAACTCGACTATTTTCTGTCGACTACATATTTCGCGAACCAGTTTTGCTTAATTCAGAAAATAGTAAAGTTTTGATTTTCGTGCGAATAAGGTTATTTCGTCGGGTGAGCGCAATATCATGCCTATTCAGTAGCTGAGGCAAAAAGGTGCCGCTTCAATAAATGAGGCAAGAA